>QKWP01001727.1:0-113027 GCA_003550325.1 Gigaspora rosea | reverse complement strand
TAATTAATAAAAATTTGTGAATTATAAGATTTTTTAGAATTTTATTAATAAAATTCTATAAACTCTTATAATTCATAAAATTTTACTAATTAATTCTTACAAAATGCACTAAGTAAACTTGTTCAGCGCCAAAAATACATATAATTATATTCAGACTCAGACCAGTCTGCAGACTTCGGACCAGACCCAGACCAGGCTCAAACTTGACTATAAAGTCTGAATTTAAAAGTCTGAGTCCGGTCCAAAAATCAGACCAGACTCAGACTTGACTAAAGTCTGGTTCGAGTCCGGTCCTTAGGAGCACTAGGCTCTATCAAAAGAAAAGCTCTACAAATATCAAGATCTAGATCTACAAAAGGACTGAAATCAATGAAATTTAGAAAAAAACAAATAAACTATGTAAATAAAAAATCTTATAGAAATACCATATGGATTTCCCAAAGTAACAAATTTCGAAATAATATATATCTACTCTATATTAATGATAAATTGCACTTCCAAGAACCTTTGACTGGCAATATAAAAAAAACGCTAACTCTAAAAATCAATAACATCAAGTACAAAAGACCACTAAGATAACAAAGTCTATGAAAACATTTAAGATAACAACTTTGATAATTAACTATAACCCCAAATGATAATAGTTTTAGGATCTATACTCTAATAAAAAAAAAAAGAGGAAAATAGCATGTATTAAAATTGAAAACAATTCTAATTTAATATTACACATAATTTTCTGGTATAATATAATGATTAGTATCATAATAATGACTAACAGAATACATACTATTAAGTCATGATTGGAACTAAAAGTCATAACCATAAAAAATTTATACCAATAGTTACTTGTATTACTTTACTTCAGAGTAACACAAACAGTTAATTGAAAAGAAATGAAACAAACTAACAATAAACAAAGATTAACAAATTTAATATTTTTAAAACTCAAAAATTTTAGACAAAAAAACAAATCTTTACTATTTATTAATGAACTAGACTAGATGGTGTCTCATGCACATTGTGCCCCCTATATTGATATCTAAAGATTTTACTAGGGTAACTCCTGTTGCACTTTTAACAAACAATGATCCTTTCACAATTCTGTACTAATTTTGACCCTAACCCTAACCCTAACCCTAACTCTAATTCTAGGTGGAATTAATTATTATGTAGTACATTAGGGGCACAAAATGCACAAGAGCACCATTTAGATTTTTCCTTTATTAATTATTATTTTAAACTATTTTAAACTTTATTTACTTATTACTCATTTATAGTCAACCCTTCATAAATGCAACTTGTAGGGACAAGCCTACAACGTGCATTTAGACAGGTTTGCATTTAGAGTGAGCCAATTAAATTGCAGCTTTAAAAATTTGATTAGCAAGTTTGTATAACTTCTACCAAAACTGTATAACCTATCTTAAATACTAAAATTTGATTAGCTACATGCATTTAGGAAGATTAGTGTAATATAAAATGTTATTCAAAAGAATGTGCATTTACAAAATATAAAATATGCATTTAGCACTAATAACAGAATAGAAAAAACATGCATTTAGGGAAGTATTGCATTTATAGAGATTGCATTTATGGAGGTCTGACTATATTACAAAATTTTAAAAGTATTAGTTTATGGCAACCCATCACCATGTTGACTCTGTGATTGACCAATCAAAATTGATCATATGAGACACATGCTGACCAATTTGCGAAGAACAAATCAATAAAAATATAACTCATAGAGCCAATTTTGATTGATTGATCACACAAAAATACACAAGTTAAAAAAAACATACAAGTTAAAAAAAAGGAAGAGGAAAGCAAATTTATCACTACCAGAAACAACCTGAAATTTTTTATTTTTTTTTTAAAAAAACAATTATATAAATATATGAATATTATATCTAGTATCAACTTCATACTTTATTTTTATATAAAAAAAATCTAAACTAAAAAAATACTTTACCCACCCCATGTATATATAACAGATCAAACTTGATTGATTTTTCACAGAGACAAAACAAAGATGCCAGAAGCATCCATTTCCTCCAATATCAAATTTCAAGAACAAGACTTAAAAAACAACGACTCCAAAAATATCAACTCCAAGGATAATGACTCCAAGAATGATGACTCCAAGAACAACAACTCCAAAAACAATGACTCCAGAAACAATGAAGAAATAAGTATTTAAAAAAAGAAAGAAGTTAGTACCTATTTAACAAAAAAAACTAGTAAAAAAAAAACCACTTAACCAATAAAGATCTTGACTTCCACTACTATGACAATTCCAAGAACAGAAACTTGAAGAATAACTCCAAGAATAATGATTTTAAAAAAAGAAATACCTAAAAAAGAGAGAAGTTAGTACCCGTAACAAAAAAATACTTAAAACTAACAAAGATCTTAACTCCTACTATGATTCCAAAAACAACAACTTCAAAAATGATAACTTCAAGAATGATGACTTCAAGAAAAGAAACACCTAAAAAAAGAGAGAAGTTAGTACCTATAACAAAAAAAAACAAACTAGTAAAAAAATATTAAAAACTAATAAAGATTTCAACTCTCACTACAATTTCAAGAATAACAACTCCAAAAATGTTGACTCCAAGAATAATAACTCCAAGAACTATGACTCCAAGAACTACAATTCCAAGAACAATGACTTCAAGAACTATGACTTCAAGAACAACAACTCTAAAAACAATGACTTCAAGAACAATGACTCCAAGAATGACAACTTCAAAAACAATGACTCCAAGAGCAATGACTCTAAGAAAAGAAGCAACTACAAAACTAAAAAAAGAAAGTCAGTACCCATAGTAAAAAAAAAACAAACAAAGAAAAAAAATTTTACTTATCTAAAGAAAATCCAAAGAAGTACTAGTAGTATTGCGAATGAAAAAATCAAAATAATAAAAAGAACAAATCTGATTTACCTGTAGATTGATCTAAATTCAGATCAAATATAGTACTATGGAAATATATGTTCACCAATCTTAAATATAATTGGCTAATCATATGGGGTCACTATAGTGATAGGTTGCTATTTATAATTTTCAAATTTTAAAATATTTAAAAATTTTATTTACAAAAAGTATTTGTACTATATTAATTTTATTTCTAGCTTTTTTATTCTTTTTTTGCAATTCTTCTTCTCAAATCATTATTCTTATTTTCTAAATTTTTTACCTGTGCTCTCCATCTATTAACTTTAAGAACCAACTAATTATAATTGCTCATTTGTTAAGGACTTAATGTCCAGAGGATTTCGTTTTTGCTTTTTCTTCTAAAAGTTGATAACCCAGTTTTTAAATGCTACCAAATAAGAGAAAATGGATTCAGAGTTCTTTCTATGAGTCATCTATAAAATAAAAATAATTAGAAAAGACTATTTCTAAATGTCATATACTAAAAAAGGAAAATAAATAAACACAAGTGCATTGGTCACCACAACTTGTGCGAAAAGTTATAAAGGCAAATATCCACCAGAGTAACTACTATAGAGGTTATAAAACACAATATAGGGTGCTTACCCAAACATAGAAAACTGGCTTTGCATAGGGCAAGTGCTGAGGCTAGGCTCACAGCTATACTTGACACCAAATTAGTGGCCAGAATAAAATCCCAAATTCTAAATAGTAAAACCTTTTTGGGATTTTAGTATCACAAGTGCCAAATACCCAAATAGTATTTACCTTTTATATATATTCCAAATTCCAAAATTATTCCAAATCCCAAATTTATTCCAAATCCTAAAATTATCCAAAATCCCAAAATATTTAATTAATAATCTAGTAGCAATAAATATACAATATATATACAATATATATATATAGAATATTTAAGTTTCAAAAGTTTCAAAGTTTTACTTTATACTATTATATATATAATTTACCAACACTGTAGTGAAATTGCAAAAAAAAAAAAAGCTTGTTATGTAGTATTTGGTTTGTTATAGTATGCTTGTTATAGTGTATATGTTATAGTGTTCATTATGAACAGGTTTATAATTTTTAGAGTTATTTGTAGTTTATTTAACATTTTGCATAATCTATTTTATATTTTAATATTAATTTAAAAATTAATATATTTGTAACTATAGGTTACAATAGCCAGGGTTCATAACTAAGCCCAAATGTAATATAGTTAGGGTTAGGGTTAGTATAATATTAAAGTTAGGGTTAGGGTTAGGGTTAGGATTAGGGCTAGGATTGTGATTAGTTAGAGTTAGAGTTAGAGTTAAAATCAAAATTATTACAAAATCGTGAAAGGAGCATTTTTTGTTAGTAATACAACAGGGGTTACCCTAGTAAAATTTTGAATTATTAACAAGTTGTTTATAAAATGCAGTTACAGTAGCTATGGCTACAAATATATTAATCCTTAATTTAAAATTAAGTAATTATTAGATTATTAAGACAGATGCAATTGAATCTATATCAATATATTAATTTTTAAAAATAGCTAAATTATATAAATATTTATTTTTATTTTGCAATATATTTGAAAGTTTACTAAATTTTTTGATAGCAAATCTTTTAATAAACTCTTTATTTCATTATATAAGAGATTATATTTTATATACTATTAGAACTACTAAATATTATTGGATTAAAACATATTAAGCTTGCAAGTTTTGAAATATTAACAATTAAATTTGCTAGTATGTTCTACATTACTTTTAAACTATATTGGCTTTTAGAATTATAAAATACAATATGTAATTTAAAACAAATTTAATACATACATTTTTTTAATTTACTTTATAGTTATATTTTACAATTATTTACTAAAGATTAAATAAATTGTATAAGAAGAAAATTTTTTAATTAAGTTGTAACAAAACAAACTTATCTTTAATAAACTTTTTAGTTAATTTATAAGATTTTTTAAGGCTTAATACAAATTGAAAATATCTTTCAAAAGTTATAAGTAGTGTTCCTATGAACCTAAACTCAACTGAACTTAGGTCAAGTTCAAATTCAGGTTTAGTATTGAACCTGAACTTGAACATTTTTTAAAACATGTTGTTCAGGTTCAGGTTCAGTATTGAACTTTTAGAGCAGGTTCAGGTTTAGTTCAGGTTTAGTTTATAAGTTCATGAACATGTTTAGGTTTTATATAAACTGGTAATTCTATGTTTGAGTCCAGGTTTGGTCTGGTCCAAACCAGATTTAAACTCTAAATTTTATTATTAAAACTTAAACTAATTTGAGTTTAAATAAAAATATATGTATTTTTTGATACTGAACAAGTTTACTTAGAGTAAAAGTATAAATCAGTTAGTAAAATTTAGAGAATTATAGCATTTTGTATAATTTATTAATAAAATTATACAAATTTCTATTATTCACTAAATTTTACTAATTGATCATAACTTCTTGATCTAAGTAAACTTGTTAAGCACCAAAAAATACATCATATCGGTATATTTGATTTATTTTTTTTAAAAAATTTGTATCAAAGATACTTTTTTTGAATTTTTTATAAAAATTTTCAAAATTAAGTATCTTTTCTTCAAATTTTAAAGGAAAGTAAAATAAAATATACCAATCTAAACTTTTTTTAAGTTCAGGTTTAGGTTCATGTTTAATAATTTTAAGTTCAGATTTAGTTTAGTATTGAACTTTTAGAGCAGATTCAAGTTCAGGTTCATTGAACCTGAACCTGAACCTCTATTGAACCAACTAAACTTCAGAATCCTAGTTATAAGAATTTGCAAAAGTTTTACAGGCACAATTAGTGTTGCAAATAGGTAATATAAATTATTATAAATATAAAAATAAAATTGCTTTGTATAAGTAGCTTTTTTTTCAATAATTATTTTTGCAATAATTAATATAATAAGAATAAATTTAAAAGTAAAATTGCTATTTGCAATAACAATAATATATATAATATATGTATTTAAATATTAAATTTATTGTATTTATAAAATTTAAGTTTATTAACAATTAAAAATTATTATTATTAGTTATTATATTAATTTATTTTTAATTTAAAATTAGTATTTATTTGAAATTTGTATTTAATTTAAGATTTGTATTTAATTTGAAATGTATCTAATTTGGAATTTGTATCTAATTTGGGATTTGTACCTAATTTGGGATTTGTACCTAATTTGGAATTTGTATTCAATTTGACTTTGGATTTTGATAATGAGATATAGAATTTGGAATTGGAATTTATAGATTTGAGTTTGGGTGGCAAGTATACTTATAGCCCAAAAGTATACATATCTAGAGAAAGGCAAAGTAAAACAAGAGTTCAATAAAAAGTTTTTTTGAAAAAAACTATCTAAATAAAAAAGAGAAAAAGATCAAATTAATTAGAAAATTATAAAAGAATAAAGGACAACGAAAGGAATAGAAAAAGAAATATTGATTGAAAAAATTTTGAGCAAAAATTTTGAAGAAAATAAACAATTGAGATACAGATTTTAAATAGAAATGGACAATAAAAATAATTATTTCAAAATGAAAAATCAATTAACTGTAAACTACAATAAAGAAAAGTTACAATAATAAGTAAATAATTCACAAAATTAAAAATTAGCTAATTATAATTTACAAGAAGCTAATTTTAGACAAATTAATAAAAAAATTCAGAGACCTTAAACTTTTAAGAAGAGAAAGCAACAGGAAAATTGGCAATACACAAGTTGAACAAAATTTTTTTAGATTTTGCCAAGTTTTGTTAAACATTTTCAAAACAAAATTTTTATATGATCAATACAAATACAAAACATGTAGGAATTACAAAAATAAATATGCAATAAAATTCTTTGGTGTACCAAAAAAAAACAAAACAAACCAAAACTACAACAAGTGTATTAGCAATTGAAATTCTTAAGCATAATCAAGTATAGATCACTTATTTAAACAATTATGCATAATAACAGATGCGCATATTCAATTAATTTCCAAATTAGATAAATATTCTTATTGATTCAGCAAGTTTTTTTCAATATTCTAAAAATATCAACAGAAAACACAAAACCCAAAATAAAAAAGTATTACAATTAATTCTCTATAAATGCAATATATACAGACAAGCCTACAATGTGCATTTAGGAAGAGCCAATTAATTTGCAGATTTAAAGATTAGATCATCAAGTTTGTATAACTTCTACTGTATAACCTATCTTAAATACTAAAATGTGATTGGCTATGTGCATTTAGGAAGGTAGTATGATATAGAAAAAAATTTGAAAGAATGTGTATTTACAGAATATAGAATATGCATTTAGACTATAGTCAAACCTCTATAAATGCAACTTGTAAAGACAAGCCTACAATGTGATTTAGGGAGGTTTGTATTTAGAGAGAGCCAATTAAATTGCAGCTTTAAAAATTAGATTATCAAGTTTGTATAACTTCTACCAAAAACTATATAACCTATTTTAAATACTAAAATTTAATTGGCTATATGCATTTAGAGAGATTAGTACGATATAAAATGTTATTTAAGAGAATGTGCATTTACAGAATATAGAATGTGCATTTAGCACTAATAACATTTTATAGAAAAGAAAAAAATATATATTTAGGAAAATATTATTTATGAAGGTATGACTATAATAATTTTTTACAGATGATACAAAAATATGTATTTAGGGAAGTATTGCATTTATGAAGGTTGTATTTATAAAGGCCTGACTGTAGAAACAGAAAAAGATTGGGTATACCAATTACCCAGGCAATAGAATCCAAAATAGAAACTTCTATTCTTAGGCTTAAACTTAGCTACAGCTATTAAATTAATTATATGCTAAAACTGAGTAAAGAAACTATCAAAAGAACCAAAGTTAAATAAAAAACCAAATACAGATATAAATTTTATAATTAGATAGTATACAATTCTTTTTAAAGATTTTGCAAAGTTTATTAAATCCAGGAACTTACAAAGTTCATTTTTAAATAGAACTGAAATGTCATACTATAGAATGAAGTTCCAATTTAATTACCATTAGATTCTATAGATTTCTGGGCTATTAAGTAAAAGTTTTTTAGTATCTAATTTTGTATATAAATAATTTATTTTCTACTGTAGTTTAATATAATCTGTATTCTAATTCTAATTTTTAAAAAATTATTTATTTATATAAAAATTTTATAAAACTAAATATTAATAAATTTTTTTTTAGTATTTAATAATTTTTAATTTAAAGTTTTAGTTCTTAACTCCAAGTAATTTAAAGAGAATCTTTCTTTAAATTGGTCAATTTTTTACTATGTTTATTAAGTTAATTAAGTGACTCATCTTATATAATAATATGATTAGTTAAATAATCTTTTAAAAATATAAAAAATGCTATTAAGTAAAAGCTTCTTGTGCTCTAATTAAAAGTTAAAGAGAAGGTTCTTCTGATTTCAATGGTAGTTGAATTATCAAAATTGGCTTAGTGGATCCTAAAAACTTGGACCAAAGAAGAGAACTTAAAGATTTGCAACTTTACTATTACACAAAGTATTATAATTTATAATACTTTGCATAATAGTAAATTTGCAAATTTTTATATTCTTTTTTTTGTTCCCAAGTATCTTGGGATTCACCAAGCCAATTTAATAATTTAACTACTATTGGAATTAGGAGAACCTCTTCTTTAACTTTCAATTAATATACAAAAAGTCTTTAATTAATAGTATAATCTTTTAAAAATATAAAAAATATATTAAGCTTCTGTATATAAACATACTAGAATTCACTATACCTATAGTTGTATCTGTGGTCTCCCTGACTAGCTACATGATGAAGATACAAATATATGTCCACCTACTGGTTGTGCACTTCAAAAAATTAATATCTAGTACTACCAATAGATTAAATATAGCTCAAATACTAATTCTATACTCTATATCCAGATCTAGGTAAGTTTTAACCACTCTAGTAGGTTTAGGTTGTAAATAAATTAGATAATATTAATTTTGTCTATAGTCTGAGTCTCAACTCTTGTAATATAAACTGTATTAAAAATATTGAGAAACCCCTTGAGAAATCTCACACTGTTTATCAATAAAGATAGAGGCAAAACCTCACCTTAACAATCAAAAAAAATAATAATAAAAAATAAAAAATGTATTAAGTAAAGACTTTTTGATACCTAATTGAAAGTTAAGAAAGAAGTTCTCCTAATTCAATAGTAGTTGAATCATCAAAATTGGCTTGTGGATTCTAAGATACTTGGAATTAAAAAAAAGAACATAAGGATCTGCAAATTCACTATTATACAAAGTATTATAATTTATAATATTTTGTGTAATTGTAAATTTGCAAATCCTTACCTCCCTATAGTCATACCCATATAGTCACACCTCTATTTAAGCACCTGACTTTGTGCGATGGACTCAAACATAGTAAAAAAACCTCATTATAGTCACAAATTGCTTATAATCCTATTACCATGAAAATTTGATTTTTAACAATTTTATTAATAAAAAACCCTCATTATAGTCACCAATTTTTAACTAAATATGGATTTTATAATCTGATTGGCCAATTTTCATATTCACGTATATTTAAAATTATCTATTAATTAATAATCCGCCTGTCAACTAGAGAGTGATCCTATAGGCAAAATGTGGAGTGCCTTCATCTAAAATTTTTTTTCTTACTAAGTTAACGATACATGTCCACTAATTGAAAGTTGTAAAGCTCATCGAGACGCATCTAAGTGGTTAGATCATCCAAATCAACCCAGTGGATGGCGAGTTATCATCGAAAAACGATTGGTTGACTATATAAAAATCTGTGACGGAGATTACATATAAAAATTATTATAGGTGAAATGTAGAGTGCTTCCATCTAAAACATTTTTTCTTACTAAGTTAATGATTCATGCCCACTAATTGAAAGTTGTAGAGCTCATCGAGACGCATCTAACGGTGGTTAGATCACCCAAATCGACCTAGTGGATGGTGAGTTATCATCGAAAAACTATTGGCCAACTATATTAAATCTCTTATGTAAACAAATATTGTTTACAGAGATTTTATATAGTCAGCCAATCGTTTTTTGACAATATTTCACCATTCACTAGGCCGATTTGAATGATCTAACCACTATTAGATGCATTTCAACGAGCTCTACAACTTTCAATTAATGGGCATGTATCGTTAACTTAGTAAGAAACAAGTTTAAGATGGAAGCACGCCACATTTCGCCTATAGATGACCATAATAAGATATTTTATTTATAGTCACACTTCTTTACAATCACCAAAATAGGGTGTGACGGACTTGGTGATTATAGAAAGGGACGACTGTACAGTATTTTCTTTTTTGATTCCAAGTACCTTAGGATCTACCAAGCCAGTTTTGATGATTTAACTACTATTGGAATTAGAAGAACCTTCTCTTTAATTTTCAATTAATGTACAAAAAGCTTTTACTTAATGGTATAATCTTTTAAAAATATAAAAGATGTGCCTTAATTAAAAGTTAAAGGGGAGGGTTTTCTAATTCCAATAGTAGTTAAATCATCAAAATCGGCTTAGTGGATTTCAAGATACTTGGGATTAAAAAAGAGAACATAAAGATTTGTAATGTATTTTTTTTTAATTTTAAGTATTTTGGGATTTACCAAGCCAATTTGATAATTTAACTACTATTGGAATTATAAGAACCTTTTCTTTAACTTTCAATTAGAGCAAAAACAGTTTTATTTAATGGCATAATTTTTTAAAAATATGAAAGATACTATTAAGTAATAGCTTCTTGTAACCTAATTAACAGTTAAAGAAGAGATTTTCTTGATTTCAATAATAGTTGAATTATCAAAATTGGCTTAGTAGATTCCAAGATACTTGGGATCAAAAAAAAGAACTAAGATCTGCAAATTTATTGTTATACAAAGTATTATAAATTATAATACTTTGTGTAACAGTAAATTTGCAGATACTTTGGATCAAAAAAAGAATATAAGGGTGGTGACATATATTACGTAATATCATTTTACTATACCCTTTGCCCCCTCCTCTCTACATAAAGAAATTTGATTAGCTATTATGAACTTCTATATTTAACATAAGATTTTAGAGACCCCCTCCCCTCCTAAAATATTATGTAATATCTGTCACCACACTAAGGATCTGCAAATTTACTGTTACACAAAGTATTATATATTATAATACTTTGTGTAACAGTAAATTTGCAGATCCTTATATTCTTTTCTTTGATCCCAAGTATCTTGGAATCCACAAGCCAATTTTGATGATTTAACTACCATTAAAATCAGAAGAACTTTTTTTTAACTTTTAATTAAAACACAATATAGTTTTTATTTAATAGTATAATCTTTTAAAAATATGAAAGATGTACTTTAATTGAAAGTTAAAGAGGAGGTTCTCCTAATTTTAATGGTAGTTAAATTATTAAAATTGATTTAGTAAATTTCAAGATACTTGGAATTAAAGAAAAAAATATATAAGAATTTGCAAATTTACTATTATACAAAGTATTATAATTTATACTTTGTGTAATAGTGAATTTGCAGATTCTTATATTCTCTTTTTTGATTTCAGCTACTATTAAAATTAGAAGAAGCTTTTCTTTAACTTTCAATTAGGGTACAAATAGCTTTTATTTATAGTATAATCTTTTAAAAATATGAAAAATGCTATTAAGTAAAGGCTTCTTGTATTTTAATTAAAAGTAAAGAGAAGGTTTTTCTGATTCCAATGGTAGTTGAATCATCAAAATTGGCTTGGTGGATACCAAGATACTTGGGATTAGTGATTGTACCTGGGTAGAACATACTATTGTGTGATATAGTAATTTATCCAGATATCCAGGTAATTTAATAGTAACCGGGTAGAGGTTTTCCCAACGGGTACAATCTCTACTTGGGATCAAAAAAGAGAAAATAAGGATCTGCAAATTCACTGTTACACAAAGTGTTATAATTTATAATACTTTGTGTAATAGTGAATTTGCAGATCCTTATGTTCCTTTCTTTGATTCCAAGTATCTTGGAATCCACCAAGCCAATTTTGATGATTCAACTACAATTGAAATCAGAAAAACCTTCTCTTTAACTTTTAATTAGAGTACAAGAAGCCTTTATTTAATAGTATAATATTTTAAAAATATGAAAAATGCTATTAAGTAAAGGCTTCTTGTGCTTTAATTAAAAGTTAAAGAGGAGGTTTTCCTGATTCCAATAGTAGTTAAATCATCAAAATTGGCTTGGTGGATCCTAAGATAATTGGGATAAAGAAGAGAACATAGGATCTGCAAATTCACTGTTACACAAAGTATTATAAATTATAATACTTTGTGTAACAGTGAATTTGCAGATCCTTATGTTTGGGATCAGTGTATAAAATAGCATGATAAAAATCCGGATCTATCGTTTTTTATATTGAATATATACTGGTATTTTAAAATTGGGCCGGTGCAACAAACGGTGCATGATCCGGAATTTTTTGAAGTAACCGGTGCGTGCATCTATGTGCCCCCAATGATCTGATGATCATTTTCTACTAATGCAGGTTTTTTTTTGAACCGGTATTTTTTTATATAACAGGTGCATGTACCGGTAAATTAAAATTTCTATTTTAAACACTGCTTGGGATCCACCAAGCCAATTTTGATGATTCAACTACCATTGGAATCAGAAGAACCTCCTTTTTAACTGCGCATCTTCAGATTATTTAACCAATCATATTATTGCTTTTAACTTTACTGGGGTTGTAAAGATTTGATTTATATGTAACAGCATTTGAAACCCCTGAAAAAGGTCATGTCCTGTGACTGCTATTAACGTTAAATGTTAAAAATTTTGAATTCCGAAGTAATCGTCTGACCCATTACGTGATTATCTGGAGTGCAACCTTGTACACATTTACGGTCCAATAATATCTATGTTATCTGTTGTAATACTGAACTGATTTAGGGTTTATTGCTTACTATAATTATGTTGTACAACCCGACTGTACGTGCATATAATAATAAATACACTGCAATTTTTTATGGTAAAAGTTTAATTAACAAAAAAACGGTTATTAAAGAAAATATGAATACAGTGAATTTATCAGACGATATTTCTCAAATCACAGATAATTTTAATCAACTCAGTTTCAATAACCATCAAAAATCGGCGGATATGAATGATCCAGACGGAATGTACAAGCTTGGATATTGTTATGAATATGGAATTGGAACCGAAAAGGACGAAAATCAAGCATTCAAATATTATAAAAAATCAGCCGACATGAATAATCCTAAGGGAATATATCAAGTTGGCTATTGTTACTACTTAGGAATTGGAGTCGAAATTGATAAGCATAAAGCATTTACATATTATCTAAAGTCTGCTGAGGCAGGTAATTCTATGGGAATTTGGAAAACTGTTATTTGTTACCTTTATGGAATTGGCGTGGAAAAAAATAAAGATAAATTTCTCGACTGGATTAAAAAGTACTTTGGTTTTTATTTTTTTACGATATGGTTCTAATTTTTATTTTATAAATTGGAAATATCTTATACAAATTTAATTATCTAATTTTAATTATTAGAGAGTAAGAATTAATCCACATATAAACTATTTAAGCGCACATATATTAATTATTTATGTTAATAACTTAGCCCGTAAGTATGAAGATCATTTCAAGATCTGAAAACTTATTTAATCATTTCATTCACATTAATTTAGATTGTGAGTATAAAGAACATTTATTAATCAATGGAATTAAAAACAAGTTCACAAATCAAGAACATAAATACTTATTTAACATTATTTCATTCGAATTAATCATTTCATTCGCATTAATCATTTCATTCAGATCGTGAGTATAAAGAACATTTATTAATCAATGGAATTAAAAACAAGTTCACAAATCAAGAACATAAATACTTATTTAACATTATTTCATTCGAATTAATCATTTCATTCGCATTAATCATTTCATTCGCATTAATTTAGTTTGTGAGTATAAAGAACATTTATTAATCAATGGAATTAAAAACAAGTTCACAAATCAAGAACATAAATACTTATTTAACATTATTTCATTCGAATTAATCATTTCATTCGCATTAATCATTTCATTCGCATTAATTTAGTTTGTGAGTATAAAGAACATTTATTAATCAATGGAATTAAAAACAAGTTCACAAATCAAGAACATAAATACTTATTTAACATTATTTCATTCGAATTAATCATTTCATTCGCATTAATCATTTCATTCACATTAATTTAGTTTGTGAGTATAAAGAACATTTATTAATCAATGGAATTAAAAACAAGTTCACAAATCAAGAACATAAATACTTATTTAACATTATTTCATTCGAATTAATCATTTCATTCGCATTAATCATTTCATTCACATTAATTTAGTTTGTGAGTATAAAGAACATTTATTAATCAATGGAATTAAAAACAAGTTCACAAATCAAGAACATAAATACTTATTTAACATTATTTCATTCGAATTAATCATTTCATTCGCATTAATCATTTCATTCACATTAATTTAGTTTGTGAGTATAAAGAACATTTATTAATCAATGGAATTAAAAACAAGTTCACAAATCAAGAACATAAATACTTATTTAACATTATTTCATTCGAATTAATCATTTCATTCGCATTAATCATTTCATTCGCATTAATTTAGTTTGTGAGTATAAAGAACATTTATTAATCAATGGAATTAAAAACAAGTTCACAAATCAAGAACATAAATACTTATTTAACATTATTTCATTCGAATTAATCATTTCATTCGCATTAATCATTTCATTCGCATTAATTTAGTTTGTGAGTATAAAGAACATTTATTAATCAATGGAATTAAAAACAAGTTCACAAATCAAGAACATAAATACTTATTTAACATTATTTCATTCGAATTAATCATTTCATTCGCATTAATCATTTCATTCGCATTAATTTAGTTTGTGAGTATAAAGAACATTTATTAATCAATGGAATTAAAAACAAGTTCACAAATCAAGAACATAAATACTTATTTAACATTATTTCATTCGAATTAATCATTTCATTCGCATTAATCATTTCATTCGCATTAATTTAGTTTGTGAGTATAAAGAACATTTATTAATCAATGGAATTAAAAACAAGTTCACAAATCAAGAACATAAATACTTATTTATTATTATTGTATTCGAATTAATCACTTCATTCGCATTAATCATTTCATTCGCATAATTTAGTCGGTGAGTATAAAGAACGTTTATTAATTAACGGAATTAAAATCAAGTCCACAGATCAAGAAAATAAATACTTATTTAAAATAAAATACGATATTTTTATTATTAAGAAAATCGAAATATGGAAAATGTGCATATTGTAATTATAATAACACGTCTGAAGCATGGTGTCTGTCATGTGATCCAGATATAGCTATTCGAAGACGAATACCGATAAGTATAAATGCAGAGATTGATGATTGCATCAGAGAATTTCAACTTAGAATCTTTAGATATGAGGATGTATTTGATTGGATTCCATTTGATAAATTATCAGATGTTGAAGAAATCGGTAAAGGAGGGTTTGGTTCTATATACAAAGCAACCTGGTTGGCTGGCAAACGGGAAGTTAAAAAAATTAAAAATGGTGATAGCTATATCTACGAGAGAGCGTGTGAACAATCCTGCATTGTCGCACTCAAGACATTATCTAATTCTAAGGAAAAGAAAGACAATAATTTTTTAAAGGAGGTAAGTTAATTTATTGCTTTTATAACTTACATAATACATAATTTATTGAACTAATTTATTTTTTAAACTCAAGTTTAAAAATCTTCTAACATGCAAATTAAATGCTAATAAACTTGCAATATATGGAATAACGAAAAATATAACAACAAATGAATACATGATGGTATTTCAGTATGCTAATAAAGGGAGCCTTCATAAATTTTTAAAAAAGAATTTTAATGAACTTACATGGCAAACTAGATTACAAATTCTTAAAGATATTTCTGATGAGTTGGATAATATTCATCGCTTTGCAGGATACATTCACGCAGATTTTCATAGTGGTAATATTTTGCAAGGTCAACATATTAATGAAAATGCGCGATCTTATATTGCAGACCTAGGATTGTCTAGGAAAAAAGATGAATGTATTTCTGAAAGTGATATTTATGGTGTCATGCCTTATGTTGCTCCAGAAGTTTTATTGGGCAATCAACAATTTACACAAGCAGCAGACATCTACGGATTTGGTATTATCATGGCAGAAATATCAACTGGTCAAAGACCTTTTGATGGACATAAATTCGATACAAAACTTGCAGTCAAGATTTGCAGAGGATTGCGGCCAGAGTTTGCATCTGGAACCCCTAACTGCTATGTTGAATTGGCAAAACAATGTATGCATTCTGACCCACAAAAACGTCCTGATTCTTTGAAGATTTATCAGAAAATTAATAATTGGCTTGATGACATAAATAGTTCAAATAATAATGAAATTAAAAAGCAATTCTTAGATGCAGATAAAGTTGTTAAATTATTACCAGCATCAAAGCACCCTGATGAAATGTACACAAGCAAACTTATTAGCACAAAATTAATTTCAAATGAGTTTAAAAGTATTTATTTTTTTATCTGATTTATTAATAAATTATGCTGTATTTTAATATTAATGCAAATATTATTTATTTAGGTTTGCTTCAAACTGATTCTACCGATTCTACTCAACTTGATCTTGATATTGCTAAATCTTGAAATCTTTATTTTTTTAAACAAAGAATTTTTACCTTAGAAGTTGATATAGTTCTCAAAAACCTAAAATAGCTCAAATAATATACTAAACTCTATAGCATTATAGAATTCTCTATAAATAGCTGATACAGTATATTAGAAATAGTTAAAATTCTTAATATTTAGAATATCTATATAAAAATAAATATTTACATATTTTTATTTATCTTATTTTATATGTAAAAATAAAATATAAATAAAAACTATTTTGTTTTGATTATTTAATTCACTTGACAAATATTCTGCATTTGTAGTCTCAATATAAATTTAGTAGTTATAGTTATAAATCAATATAATTCTTATAGCTTTAGCTATAATATTCATAATATAATCCAGAACTTAATTTATACATTTAATTACTTAAAAATTTAATTAAAGCCATTACTATTTGGATATTAATACCAGTACAATCACATGGAATGTGCAATATGAAATGTGGAGGGATGGTATCGTTCAACTTTTCTGATTTTTACAAAATCTTTTTTTGGTAGGGGCAATGATTTTCATTTATTCATTTTTGGAAGGAGTTAAGATTTTCACATATATGTAACCCGCATGTAGTAGTTATGCTTTATAATGCAAAGCTGAAGTTACTAATTATTAATTACAGTATATAGCAAAGCTGGCGTTAATGATTAATGGTGGTGGAAACATATATTCGTTATGTAATTTTAATTTATGTGTGGTTTAATAATTTGTTTTGGATGATGCGCTTTAGTTTATTTTGTAGTTATTGCATGTTACTATATAAATTTTTTGATTTTTTGGAATTATCTGTAGAGCTCTTACCCGGGTTGGAAACTAGTGACCCAGGTTAATAATTACGGGTAATTTCAGGTCAGGATATCAGGATATCAACTCAGGTCATGACCCGGATCAATATATCATATAGAAAATCGACAAAATTTTAAAGTTAACATTAGTGTAATTGCATAAAATTTATGCAACCTAGTAATGATTTGAATGCCAATTTTTTATTTAACAATATTTGATATTATAATAATGTACTTGTCTTGTTATACAACATCCTGAAATTTTATTGGTTTCGGTCCAATTAGTTTAGGTTTGGCAACCAATTTTGTTTTGACCTGTTTGACCCGTGTTAGATAAAAATTTGATCTGTAACCCGTCAGAATGCTGACCCGTCAGGTCACCTGACTCGGGTCATACCAATACAATCATATTTAATGTGTAACATGAAATATATTTAAAGTAAGGAGGTTCAAATGATGATATTTAATTACGAATTCTTTACTATCTAAAATCTTTAACATGTAATTATTACGATACAGTATTTGACTTGTGACTATTACTATAGCGACATCGACATTCTCAAACATTTATGTGATTGTTAGTTCGATAATTCTTGACTAATATCGTAATGACACATCATTGCTGATCGATATGTAAGATTAATAATTATGATTTTATTATTATATTATTAACAAGGTTTCACAGAGGCATGAGCTGTGAGCTCGATTTAGGTATAATTAAAAGTAGGGGAAGTGGAATTGTATAAAATTTTTCTTAATCATAAAATCGTTTAAATATTTAATTTGGCCAGTACATGTATAATGTAATTCTGTCAGGAAATGAAAGCAATTTTTAAATAGTTAAACAGTTGAAATATTTATTAAAAGAAGTGTTATAGGGATAGTAAAGCAATAGGAAGTGGTTCTGATGGGTTAAATGTGTTAATATATTTTGTTAATAAAATATCATGCTCTCTTTTAAAGTTGGTATCAGCTTATACGAATATTTGATAGTATATAATAATTATTATATAAGTTATGTAAAATTTGTATTCTCAATTGTTGCGTCATTATGTTGCATATTGTTAATCTGATATTAGTTATGAGAAATTAGTCTCGGATTTATATATTGGATCAAAATTGTGGTGCGTTAAATTAGATTAGTTTGTCAGATAATATTATTGCAAAATTATAATGCAAGAAATGTTGTTTAGTATATCAGTTAGGAGGGTTATTAGTAAAATTTGGTTAAATTTATGGTGTGGCAAATTATTTTTGGATTGTTAGGGTTACATAAAATTTTGGATATCGCTAAATCACTAATGATTAGATTAACATAATAGTATTAATTAAATTAACACGTACCAATGGGTTACATAATGATTAGATTAGCTGCATATTAGTGATAATATAAATTTGCAGTGTTAAGAGCAGTGTTTAAAATTCAAAATTGATTTTATGTTCTCAAAAAAACATTTTTTATAATTTTAATGTTCTCAAAAATTTTTTAATGTTCTCAGTATTAGAAAATCAAAAATTTTTTAATATTAAAAAATTTTATTAAATGTTCTCAAATAGAGAGCATTTTCAATAATTCATGTTCATAAAAATTGTTAAATGTTCTCTGAGAACACTGAGAACATCAAATTTTAAACACTGGTTAAGAGTAAGAATAGGATGGATTTTGCATAATTATTTTGCATAAGAATTGTTAGAATTAAGGAAAGGTTTAGTGTATTTTTTTGATTTTGTAAATTTTTGTTATTTTAAGGGTAGAGGGTATGTAAATCATTTCTATAAGTAAATGAGTGACAAAAAATATTTTTAATGCGAATTTAAAAGTTGCTACATATAAAAATAAATTTTTTACTATATAAATTGATTTTTTTTTACTAAGTAAAATTGTTCGTAATAAAAAATTACACATATTCTAAAAATTTTATTAATTTTGAATGAAATTTGATAAAGTTTTTATAGTATCAACTTTTGCAGGGGCAGGGTCTATTCTGCGGGGCAATCACAAATTGGCCGATCAAATCACATGTAAACAATAAGTAAAATAGGGCCATGAAGATAAAACCAACTATATCTTATGTTCTACTGTGCCAATTTTAATGATTTGACCACTGTTAGAATTAGAAAAACCTCCTCTACAATTTTATTTAAAAATTTAATTACTTAATAAAAATTTTCTTTATTATTAAATATAAAATTTTTAGTAACTCATTTATTAATAGAAATAATCTACATATTCTCTACCCTTAATTGTTAGAGTAGATGTAATAAAATTAATATTTTTAATATATCTTAGTGCAGAAATTAATAGTGTTTCATAGTTGGGGTAAAGTTAAAGAGTTTTCTGATGAGAAAGAGGTGGTGAATAAGTTTATAAAGATAAGTTTTAATGGTAATCGTTAGATAATAATTGATTGAGACCTTTTTTGTTTAATTCAGAGAGTCTTGCATATTCTAATAATTCTGTTTGATAAGTTTTTACAGTATCGAAATTGAAAGAAAGGCTGTCTAGAGAATTCCAAGAGGTTGCTTTGCTCATTGCATTATATGCTTGGGCCTGGTGCAAATATTTCTTGGTCAATATTTATGGTAGTATAAGGTAAGGTAAGGCCGGTAAGGCCTTGTATCTTATAAACTGTGAGAGCAAATGTGTTTTGAAGTGGAAATTGGCATCTTGATGCTATTTATTGTTGCAGATCATAATTTAAAATGAAATTTATATTTTTTACTTAACCTGATAGTCTTTTAAAACCTACTAAAACTTGTTTATTATAATTTTTTTTTAAAACTAACTCTAATCTTAAACTCCTAACCCTAAAAAATGCACTTTAAAAAAATTTAGTTTTTGAAATTTTATACTATCATTTTATTTTAATCTGGATTTCATTATGATCTGTCACATTAATAAGAAATAGAAGGTTTCTTTTTGAATGGTAACTTTTGCAAGGCTATTAGATGTCAGAAATATAACTTGAACATTTTTGGAGTTGATTATGTTAGTTATGATACCTACAGTGCCATTATATATTTTGTGATCAAATAACTTGTTATTTAGAAACATAACTCATATTTATTATTTATTATTTATTAATGTAAAATGAAACTTTTTTATTTGAAAAAATGTGCTTGTCACCGGCGGTGACAGTAACCAGATTAGGGTTAGGGTTAGATTTAGAGTTAGAAGAAGGTTTATTATATAATAAAACATCTTAAGAAGCATTTTTAGCTAGAAAAAAATATTGGTTTCATAGGCACAATTTGAATTTATTGCAATTTGTAATTTTTTGAATTTTTTTGTCATGCTAATCTAGCAATTTGATTGGCTCGGAACTGTAACCATGGTTACAAATAGATTCGCCTTTTTTATTTATATAAGAGTTTTTTGCTTATATGAAAACTTTTAAGCAGTTTACTATGCATTTTTTCTTATTTATTAATTTATTATTACTAAGCTAATAGCACTAAATCATAATGATAGTATTTTTTAAACCTGTTTTTTATAGTGTAACTTGTATTTTCTAAAAAATCTAAATTTTTAACAAATATAATTATATAATCATATTTGTAATAACTTTCTTTATAAATAACTCTTTTTAAAAAATCTATTATTACATAAATTCCCAATAATATTTCTTATATAATAAAAAAAAATTACAAATGATTTCTTTTAAGCACTAATAATTATAATAATTAATTCCTACTTGTGTTGCTATCCCTTAATTTGTTATGCAGGCATATTTGCCTGCGAAAATTTTAAAATTTTAAATTTTTTAAATAAAACTTTAAATATTAATTTTAGCTATATACTTTCTAAGTAAAAAACATAATATTAGTTCTGTTTTATCAACTTTATTATAAAATTTTTTTAAAACTATTAAAAAACTTTGGTGTAATAAAAGTTTAAAGTTTTGTTTTGGAACTTTTACTAAAGAATTTTTTTTTAGGTTTTTTCAAATTTTATATATTTCATCTATAAAAAAATTTTTCACTTCTAATACAAGTCCTAATTTTTACAAGTAAATCATTTAAAGTCAAATAATGAAAGTTGTCATCCTTTATATAAACTACAAAGTTGTATAAGAAACTATATTTTTAAAACCAATATTTAAAGAATTTGCCAAGATATTGTAAAATATTTTTTTGGCTAAAAAATTTCTTTAAAATTTAATATTTTCAGCTTATAAGCAACATAAACTTTTTGTCTTATAATATAAGTTTAAATAATTCAAAAATATAATCCTTGTTCTTAAATATTATAATACCAAATTTTATTTAAATATCTTAAATAATTAAAAAACTAGATTAGAGGTATATTTATAGTAATTATACAGGCAAATTTGCTTGCGAAACTCTACAAAGTAAGGGATATAAAATTTATAACTACCATAATCAGTGATATAAATGTTTTTGTTTAATGCGAAATTGGGAGAAATAGTAAGCTAGCTACACATATGAATTTACCAAAACAGGTTATAAATTCTAACTTATGTTAGATTTTTAATTTTATTATAAAATTAGTTTAGTAATCAAAAAAAATAAATAGAATATAAATTGTTATATAAAGATATTCTATTCGACTAGTAAAAAATTTTTTGAGCAGTTAGATTTGCATCTCTTCTTATCTTGCTATTCTACTTATGCACTGATTATAGTGCTGCGCTATAATAAGTATGATGTAATGCTAATACTATTGGCCACCAAATATATTTTTTGAAATTTTGCAGCTTCATTGGATTTTGCTATTTGGTTTTTTTGAGCTTGGGTTTGCCTTTTGCTTAGTTACTAGCTTTACTTCAATGGCATTATATTTTATTGACACTTAGTATAAATTAATAATCTCTAGCTATTATCTTTATAGTATAACAATATGAAAAATCTACAATATCTGATATATTAAATTTCCACAATTACTTTACGTATGCATGTACATACATGCACTTGTAATTTTCTAGCCCATTTATTACCCAAACACTTGTACTACAGTCACCAAATATTGACAATGCCAATCACACCATTTATAATAATAAAATGTCTATTATATAATTCTAGAAACCTCAGAAAAATATTCATGTAATTGGCTAATTAATAATACAAATTAATAATGCTAAAATACTATAATACAATATTGTAGGGCTAAATTTTTATACCTTTAATTACAAATATATACAACAGTTTAAAGCCATATAGTGCCATATTCTTTTTGCTTTCCATCAACTAGAAATTACTCAAAACAAAGCATCTTGTCTCGATAAATAGTTACTCATAATTTTTAGATTCAGTACAGTTTTGTACTTTGTAAACTGTATTACAGAAAAAATCTTAGGATGTGTGCAAGTTTTTTTATTTTTGTGTATTTTTTTTGTTACCCTCTAATCAGGTTTATTTTTTTTTGGCTATCATAATTTGTTACTTGCTATTCTTGCTGGTCTCTTTCCTCATTCTTCTCTTTTTTCAAAGTTGTATCTCAACTGATAATATATATTAATATTTGGCTATAACGATATTTTAATATTTGAACCTATATACTTAATATAAAATGTCTCTGGTTAAGCTGATATCTTGCAGCCACAAATACAAATTCACAGGAATTATGACATAAAAACTTAAAAAGTATATCTTCAGCTAGATAGTTCAGAAGTTAGATGAAAGGTATATTTGGGCATTTCAATTTGGCAAATATAAACTTTGCAATTTATTAAACTTACAAAAGATATAGTCGCCTTTCTCTAATTTGAACCTCTCTAAACTAAATACTATTAAACTCTTTCTAAACCAAACAAAATCTCCTAGAATATTTGTAAATTTTATTGTAAAGTTCAGATAAGCTATATATAACTTTTTAAAAACCGAACTTTTCCAAATTTTTATATAGTAAAAAAAAGCAGTCCCGGCAGTTTGGATTAGAGAGAGTTGACTGTATATTGCTAATATATTTTATTTATAATTTATTTATTATCCTAAAGACAGATAGTACTGCCAGTAAACTAGAATAATAATACAAAACAATGAAAGGAGCTATTTCATCTAATTCTTCTTCATTAGAGGTCGATTTTTAATATTAATAAAAATGAATTGGGTATATATTAGAGACTTATCTGCCTATTCTTTCTCAATTTTATTTGTTTTATCCATATCAAGCTTCCTTATATAGTGCTCTTTAGATAATGGTCGTCAAAATTATCTAAAGAATTACCCAAACAATTATTTATAATGTATCTCATCCAAGATTGAGAAATCTTATAAACTTTTTTATATTTTTGTACTAGTAATAGATTTTTTAATTCCTAAATAGAATTTTTGTAGTATAAATAAAATATTTTATCTATCATAGCAAAAATTACAAAATTTACCTTATCCCATTATGACAAATCATTGTCTCTGGTTCAAAAGCATTAGTGATTATCTAATCACAATTTTTTTTTGTCACCACTTTTGTCACCCAAATTTGTTTTATACTTTTTTTTTTTTTTTAAGGTGAGGTCGTGCCTCGAAGACTTTATTATTAAGTATATGTTTGTATATATTATGTGATACAATATTATACTATATTAAGTACAAGAGACTCAGACATTCTTGACTATCTGTGACCTAAACCTACCAGAGCTTTCCATACCCCATTTTCTGTATAACCTGAATTTTTGGACTACTCCCTATTTTGTTATTCTGCTATTTACTATATTCACCGCTTCTCTCATATTGCCGATCCTATACTTCCAAGTAGGTGCAAGGGCCTTGCCCAGACGATCATAACCTCATGGTTACTTCCTAAACCTTGGTGTCCTGAAATTACTCATGCGCTGGTAGGGGCACAAGCTAAGCTTTGCCCACTACTCTCAGTAATCTTATCATATATTACTGCAGATATGCTATCTGGATTGGTTAGCAGATACTTCCCCTAAAGGTAGGTGAGCACCGGCTATATTGTGTAACTGGCCCAAGTGAGAACTACCCTATCCTCAGCAAGCTAGCTCTCACTCCACCTATGTGGCACAGCTACTCCCAACTGGATTTCGTAATACATTTCTGTACTACTTCCAACTTCTTGTAAAGCGGTTGGTGTTCTACTGTTGGTTAGGCCAGGGAGCTATATTTCGTACATTGTACTTCCCACCGGGTAGTTCGTCATTTTGTTTGTATCCCCAATTCGCAGATCTACCTCTATAGTAGTAGTTTCCTTCCAATTTAGAAATTTGTTTTATACTAAATTGCAAAAGATGAATTTATCTTAGAATAAAGCAAATTTATTTTAAAGGAATTGTAAACAACAAAATTAGTGGTTGACTAGTAGGCATTTATAAAGAATGCTATAGTTATTTTTGAATTTAGTTATAGAATCTTTATGCTGCTATAAATTCTAAATCCTGGAATTAGTACCTGATTACTATATCAAGATCATGAATAATAGAGCCATTGGTATTAGTAAAAACTTTATTTCTGCTTATCAAACTTTATTTTATAAATATTAATAATAAAGTACATCTACTTGGCATCCTAGGGAATAAAAGCTGTGTGCACCAATACGCACTGCATGAATTTTTACAGCTGATAATTTTGGAAATATTAGCTCTAAAAATATGAAGCACATAAATGTATAGGTACTAAATACTCTGTGATTTTGATATATTCCATGATCTAAATATAATAATTGGGATTATTTAATCAGATTTAACAGGTTATCTATTTTAGCAGGATTTGTTTTGGGTAGTTAAATAGTAATATTACTCATTATTATTTATTAACTTATTTGTAATAATTATTTTTGTTTAGTCTCTTGTTCAAATTTATCTAAATGTGAATACAATGATTGAACCCAAAACAAATCCTGTCAAATCTAATAACCTTCACCTTCAAATTAGATAAAAAAAATAATCTACCAAGTTCTTTTCTGCTATATAGATACCACAAAGCCTCTTAAAACTAATATGATAGTAGATAGGTTTAGTGTTAGTGTTAAGATTAGATTTGATATATAAAAACTATTATTTTTATATAGCAGAAAGGAATTTGGTAATTATTTTTTGAATAGGTTATTGGTTTTGGAAAGTGTTGTTTTGAAAGATTCAACAGTAATTGTAATTGTTTTTAAACTAACAATCTTAATACAGATATTAAACCTGTTTACTATATATATTAGTTTTTAGAGGTTTAATAGTATTTAAATAATTACTTTTTTATTTGACTAAACCTATTACCTGATTTATTTGAAAACCTATTGCTAAATATTCTAAAACCAATATTTATAATAGGTGAACTTGTATAGTATTAAAAGGTTGTCAAATTTAAAATAGAATTATTATTATTATTATTATTATTAAATTTGAAGATTATCAGTTTAACAAGTTTGTATTTACTTTATATTATTAAAAATTAAATTAATAAATTATTCAAAGAATATATATATATATATTAAACAAAATTTTAATTACTAAATTTTATTTATAAAAATTATATTTTTTATGAAAATAATTTGTAATTTTATTTTTATTTAAATATAATAAAAAATATACTTAATTTATTTAAAAAATTATATAATATTTTTTTTTTAAAATTTAATAATTATAAGACAAATAATTATTATAAAAAAACAATTCTTGAATTTAGAAGTTTAAAAGTGTTAAAATAAAATTTTTAATTAATAAAATTTTTAATTTAACTAGTATTTTCTACTTGCTTTTTTTATTTTCTGGTACTACTAAATTTTCAATATAATTATAGTTGTCAGATTCATTATTAGAAATAATTAAAGACCTTACTTCTTTTAATATTATTACTAATTCACTATATTTTTTGATTTAATTCCACAATATCTTTTTTGAATACTTTCATCTGCATGTTCAAGAAGTGCATCTATTTTGCAAATAATTTCTGTATTTGTCATAGATGCTTCACTTGTTTGTGCTATAGTTTCTTGTTTTGTAATTGGAATTTGTTTAAATAAAGAAACTAAACTATTATTAATAAAAACTTCAGTAATATATTTATATCAAGCTTGCTTAGCCAAATTAGTAAAATCCATTAATTGTAAACTTAATTCATATTCTCTTTCTAAGCTTTTAAAATTAGTTCTTAAGCCTATTATTGCATTAGTAAAATTATCTTTTCTTAAACGAGCTCAAAATCTTTGAATTTTTGTAATTGCTTCTAGTCAATTTTTTGGACCAGTTGGTTGATATTTAGTATGGCCAATTAAGTTAAAAAATTATTTTGTAGCTAAATTTAATATATAAATTAATTTATATAAACAAATTTTAAAAAAAATTTATAATTACTTGTATATTTCAAAAATTTTTTACAATTTTGAGCAGCAATTTTTCAATGTTTCATCTGTAGAACAGGTGGTATTAATATTTTCAAAGCTTTATTAATTACTTTTAAAATTGCATCTAGTCCTTGATATTGATTAAATATGCATCTAGTCCTTGATATTGATTAAATAATCATAATTGAGAAACTATACAGTTTTTTCTATAATATTTCTTACTATTGGATCAAGCCACATAAATTGTATTTCATCAGCAATTTCAATTTGATGATATATTGGATGCCTTCATGCAGACCATATTGGAGAGAAAGCTCTTTTTGCAGCTCTTTTTAATAATAGAATATTTTTCTAATTGCTGTTCTATAATTAATAATAGCTTGAAAATAAATAAATGTCTATTTAAAATATTCAATTAATAAAAATTACAAATATATAATATTAATTATATAAGGTTTATATAATTTAGCATATATGCATTGTAATGCACTCATCTGATAAACCAATCAGATCATAGGAAAAAATAGTGATCTTTTAAAAAATCATAAAAAAATTTCTTGTAAAATTTTACTATAAACACCCCTTTTCTCATCTACACACTATTCTAATCTCACTCTAACCCTAACTAACAAAAAAAGGGGTATTTTGGTTGGTTTAATTTCATGTTATACCAAATTATATGAGATGCATTATAGTGCATATGTGCAAAAATATTAAATTTATTGTATTATATTGTTAAATATTTACTTGTTCAAATTTAACTTGATAAAGTGGATCATTTTGCACCTTTGCCCAGAACAAATATTCTTTAGCTAATAGAATAGAATGACTTTTATTATATGGACATATTAATTCCATAGCTATAGCTTGACAATAAATATTACAAATTGAATACTATGATTTATGATAATTATAATATTTTTTAAAATAATTAAGTTGGTTTTCATTTTTATATCTCTGGGATATTGCAAACTGTTTAAGATTGATATTCCTGTTTTAAATAATAAAAATTAGTAATATTAATCTACCAATTTAACTCTATATATGCTCGAAGCATATTCATTTTTTCATATAATTGTCCAGGAACAAGAACCAACTATTGATATTTGTCTTTTATTTTAGTCATTCAATGATATGGAATACTATCACATGTTACAACTGTGTTACAACTGTCTATTTACGAGTTCTATCTTTAATTCCTGTAATATTTTTAGTATAAAGAAGAATCTTTTTAATATTTACAGTTGTATTAGAATTAATATCAAGAGAATTAGAAACAAAAATTTCTGGAATATTAACTCCTTGATTAGCAATTGTTTTTTGAGTAATACTAATTTTTGGTACAATGGATTGTTGAGTTTCTTTATCAAAATTATATGATTTAAATAAAAATGGTTTGTCTGTTATATTCTTGTTTTCTTCATTTTTTTTGGTATTTTAGCCAATGTTGGTAAACTGGATTTATATTTGGGGCAAACTTGCTTTCAATTATTAATATTTTTTTTTTGCAATTTGGGCATTCTTTATTACAATGCTTATTTAAACTTATATTAGATGCAAGAAATTAATTGTATTAGTTGAAGATAATTTTTTTTCACACAAAAGATTAATTATTTCAGAAATATAAGTATATAATTCTTAATCTATAAATTCTTGCATATTAGGTGTAATATCAACAAGGCTTTTATTGTTCTTTACAAAGTAAACTAATAGCCCAAGTCATATTAGTAAAATAGTATTTTGAGAGTTTATATTAAAAGTAACAATATAAAATATAACTGTATTAAACTCTCAATTCAAATAATTTTTTTGCTCTCTTTGTTTATTATCAAATGCTAAAAATAAAAGACCATTTGGCAAAGCCTCCTCATTTTTATTTAATTTATCTAACCAATATTAAAAACTAGAATAGCTTTTTGAGATTGTAATATAATTATCGATATTAATAATAGTTTTTGATCAAGCAGTAGAATATTTGATTGCTAATACCATAAGAGACACTTCTGATACATATTTTCCATGTCTAGATCCATATAGTAAAACAATAGCCATAGTTTTTTTAAAAAGTTTTTTAGCACTTTTAGTATCTGTATTAAAATTATTACTAGTTAATGTTTCAACAAATTTTACAATAACTGGATTACATTGGCTTAGCCATAATTGTGGAGTATAATTTAATAAATTTTCTAAAGAAACCCTATTATTATTTCTAATAAAAGCCACAATATCATTATAAAATGGTATTCATTCAATTAATGCAAATTCAATAATAGCCCAAATATGTTTATGCTGATTGTTATAATAAAAATTCTACTGTTCAGTTAGTTGCTCATTTGCTTTATACTGTTCTTGATATGCTTTATTTAACTGAGCTATTACTTGATGGCATTCTTCAAGTTATTTGTTTAACTTTAATACAGTATATCTTCTTTTTGATTTTCTATTTGCTATTGTAAGTCAGTAATTATACATATGTTATTTTCTGCAACTCTTTGAAACTTTAATAAATAACATAATATATTGTCAACAATTGGTTTATTAGTATTGAAACTATTATCAAGTCAAGATTTTTTATTAGAGTTAACTAAAAAGTTTTGATAAAAGTAATCAGCACATACAACTTGATTAAATGATTTATACAAATAGAAAATTCAGAAAGATTACAATCTTTAAGCTCTGGTATAAAATCTTGAAGTGCTTCAAGCTTTTTAGCTGTTGCTGGTACATTAGCATTTCTTCAGTATTCTGAGTTTAGAGGCATTTCACAAATATTTAATCCCTTATTCTTATAATTACAAACTAGATTAAAAAATATACAAGAAAGTTTCTGAGCTTTTGATTTTTGCTTAGTTGTAAAGAATCCTGATATTGTTTTTAAATTAGTTAATATTTTTTTAAAAAAAAAGGTGATTCAAATATATAGTCAACTTTTCTACAATAAACTATTGGTACTAGCTATAAAAAAAGTTTATATAAAATTATTATTTTTCTTAAAAAACTATAACTCTTTTTATACCAAATTTTATAAAATTCAACAATTTTTAGATAATTACATCCAGAGTTCATTATAAAAAGGTTTAGTATAAGAGAGTTAACTGTATATAATCAACTTTTTCTATAATAAACTGTTAGTTCTGGCTATTAAAAAAAGTTTGCTATATAAAATTACTTTTTTATTTTTTATTTTTTTTTTTTTATTTAAAGTGCCTGTTTTGGGACTTAGAAATTTTATTCAAGATATTAGGGCCGTAGGTAACCTCTAGGGGAATACTGGCATTTGTTACATAGACGAGGATATATCTAGCCACACATACATTTTTGGTGTCTAATTTAAGTGGTCTGCCCAAGGGTTCCATACTAGCTGCTATACCTGCAACCCAACTACGGGGATTGCCTATTTAAACACTCTGATCCTAGACAAGGATACATCTAGCTACACGTACACTTTTGGTGTCTAATTTAAGTGGCCCGCCCAAGGGTTCCACACTAGCTGCCATACCTGCAACCCAACTATGGGAATTGCCTATTTAAACCCTCTGATCCATGTTCTGCCTGCCAACCCATCTTGTATCACCAGAACAGGCCTATTACATAAGTCGCTATATAAAACTACTATGTTTTCTTAAAACTATAATATGACTCTTTTTATACCAAACTATTATAAAATTCAAAAATTTTTAGTTTATTATATCCAGAGTTTATTATAGAAAGGTTTGGTATAAAAAGAATTAACTATACAATATTATTTATTCTAAATTTCTATATAATAAATTCTGGATATAATGAACTAAAAAAATTTAAAGTTTATAATAGTTTAGTATAAAAAAAGTTATAGTTTTTTAAAAACATAATACAGAAGACCACACTAAATGCACCCTTAGAACTGAGTCCAAGTATGCATTTATAGAGGGTGTGCACTTAAAGAATTATATAAAAAAACAATTTATCATGCTATAATATATCAGTATAACTATTTTTTATTTAATAGTATAAATATAGGGAATTGCTATTCGCTCCATAGATTTTTGCTATTCGCACCATGATACACAAGAATTTCTATTTTTAGAATGTATGCACTTGTATTACACAAAGGCCCAGTGCATTGTTTTTGCAAAAATAATTTTTGGTTACACACTACTACTGTTGTGTAATGTTATACAAGTTTAATTTTGGTAACCTAATCTGGGTCAGCCATCATTAAGCTTACTGTTGGTGGGCACTATTATGATAATGCTCTCAGCGGGGTTAGACATAATTCCGGCCCACCCTAACACTAAATCTAGCCAATCCCTGTATGCATATGTCCTAGATTTAGGGTTAGGGTGGGCCGGAATTATGTTTAAACCCGCTGGGGCATTATCATGATAGTGCCTACTAGTATTAAGCTTAATGCTGGCCAACCCAGGGTTAGGTTACCAAAATTAGACTTGTGTAATGTTATATAACGTTAGTGGCGTGTAACCAAAAATTATTTTGCAAAAACAATGCACTGAGCCTTTGTGTAACATAATTGCATATATTATTTTGAATTCTAAAAATAGAAATTCTTGTGTAACTATAGTGTGAATAACAAAAATCCATGGTGCGAATAGCAATTCCCTAAATATATATCAATATAATATAAATATATATAGTAACATAGATCATATAATTTTTGTACGCTGAGATTTATCTGATGATTAGCAAATATTTTATATTATAAAATTATGTGAAGTGCATTTAAAAGAATAACTTACAAATATTGGAGTCAAATATATACTTGTATGAGTTTTGCATGTACAGAATATAGAGGGTGCATTTAGAGTCTAAGTTCCATGCTTGAGACCATACTAAATGGTGCATATAAAGAGAGAGTGCACTTATAGAAGGTGCATTTAGAGAGGTCTTTCTTAGTTTTATAGCAAACTTTTTTTTAATAACTAGAACCAACAGTTTGTTATAGAAAGAGTTGACTTTATTGCAAATTTTTATATTTTATTTACCTTTTTTTAAAAAAATGAACTATGAGGAACCTTACAAATTATTTGTATAAAAGCTTCTTGCTTCAAATTTGTATATTGGTTAAAACAAATATGATACTACAAAAATGCAAATTCTTAGCTTTAAAAGCTAGTCAAAATTGCGAATATTTGGTAGATTGTTCTTTATTTTTAGCAATCTCCTCGACAATAATAATCTAGTTCAAAGTAGTAATGACTTGAGTTAATAAAGTCACAGATCATAATGAAATCAGTTTAAAATAAAATGTTAATTTCTATTTAACCCTCTAAAACCTGCTTATACTTTGTTTAATATAACTCTAAAACTAATTCTAACTTTAGCATCTAACTCTAAAAAAAAATTTTTTTTTAATGGCCTGTTAAATTTTTTATACTATACATATTTATTTAATCTGATTTTATTTAACTCGATTTTATTTAATCTAATTTCATTTTAATCTATCACAATTAAATTTGGTTTTAGCTAAAGTCGATTTTCTTTGTATTAATTAAAGAGCAAAATCTATTAATAATATTAGAATGTATTGGAACTATTAGATCAGTCAAGTTGATTTTACAAGAATCGACTTGTATTACTAGTTCAAAGTAAAAAAATTTTTTATTCTCAAATTTAATTTTGTTTACTAAATAAATCTAGTATTACAGGTATCCAATTAATTAGCCTTTTTTTAGAATTAAGCTAAACAAAATTCTCCCTATCATTTTTGAGAGCTCCAAAAACTTAAAGAAACCTTTATTATTATAAACTAAATAGTTCATTTTGTCACTTTGCTTTATATGATATCTGATTCCAATCTTTCTTTTAAAAAAATAAGTTCAAGAATTAAAATAATAATTACAAAATATAAGTGCAAAGTTGATGTTTATAATACAGTAATATAAATTTATAGATTTTACCTATTCACTCTTTTATTTTTATAATTTTAATTTCAAAATAAAATATTCTTTACTATGAAAAAATTGGATGATTTGTTCGAACTATAGTAGCTTTATAGCTTTGGGATCTTTAAAGGTTTTTTAATAAAAGTTATAGTAAGATTCTTAAATTACAATGATTAACACTCATTAAATCAAACAACCCAAATATATTCACCTCATTTGTCTTAGCTAGCCCTATCTTATCTAATAGGACTATACTAATTACAGGAGATTCACTTGAATTTGTTTTTTGAAACTTTTGAGCTTTTTAAAAAACCTTTAAAATTCTCTTGGATATAGAAGAGAAGAAACCTTGATAATAAATAAGGTATAACTAATACATATCATTGTATAGTTTAAATTGATATAATAAGGTATATTAATCATTAAAACAAAAAATCTGTATACACAAATGTCATAGTCTATTGATTTACCTATGGCAAATCAGGCCAATGCAGATTTTGGCCAACAAAACAAATAGCCAATGATTTTAAGAATCTATTAAATTTGAAAATAAGTACACTACCATATTAAAGTTTATTTAATTGACATGTAATGTACCCAGACACGCTGATAATAGAAACAGGTATTCTAGTTGGAATATAAACAGTGATAAGCAAACTATTTTTTAGAAGTGCCTCATTTTGGCAATATTTAGCTGACTGACCATCCTATTAATATAATCTTTATATTTATCTCTAATAATTTTAAGAAATTCTTTTTCATCTATATGAATATCATAGGTTTTAAATAATATAATAAATACAAGATAAAAATATGAAAAATAAACAATGAAAAAAATTTGTTTACATCTGGTGTCAGTGCAGTAGAGAAGTAAATAAATAGTTGGTTAGGTCGTGATGAAGAATTGCTTATGAGAGATAAGATTTTGTATAAATTCTTTTATATTTTTTGTATAATGACTGGTCATATACAGTATTAGAAATTTCAGACTCAAATACTATTCTTATAAGAACAGTATATGTTCTCAAACAATTAGTTACTGTTCTTACTAAAAAAAAATATATTATTATTATTATAATGTTATAAATATAAAGTCCATCAAAGTAGTTATTATGCAAAATTAAAATCTTATCTATATAAATTAAATATAAATTTTTATTAGGTTTGTTTTGCTATAAATTATATTATATACTTATGAGAACATTATTATTATTTTACTGTTCTCAAAAAATTTTTTAATAGTGAACAGTAAAAAATTTATACTATTCTCAAATTTATAATAGTGTTCTTATGAGAACTCGCAGTAAACTAATTTCCAACACTGGTCATATAGTCTTGATTGATAACATAGTCCTAATATTAAGATATATGAACGAGTGAATCTGAAGGATATTTTGGTATAAGTTTATTTTTAGACAGTATATATTACCAACAGCTTATCTTACAAACAAATTTTTTTTAATAAACACAAATAACCTTTACTCTAATTTTGTAATTCCAAACTAACTCTATGACAATTATTCAAATTATTTCAACTGTGAAATGAACTGTTGGTAATATACTATCTGCAAATGAATTATTTTGTAAATAAATCACTTGTAAAGTAAGTTCAAAATTTGTATTAGTAAAACAAGATGTCTATAAAACAAGTTGAACGTAACTGTTTTCAAATATACTTACTGCTAAGTATAGCTATCTTTTTGTACAAAAATTAAGTTAGTAATAATAATAAGTATTTTTTATACTTACTGGCTATAGTAATAAAATGAAATTCAGATTTGATTAGCAAATGAGGTGCATGAGTCAGATCAACAAGATAATAGAGTTATAAGTGTCTTTGTTTCTTTGATTGTAGAAGTTCTTAGAATTTTGTTTGTATTAATTTTAAGAAAAAAAAGAGTAAGCTTATTTTAATAAGAAATTTTTACATAATTTCAAGTCTCATTTATCTTTTTTAAAAAAGTAGATTATAAAGGATCATAACAGATTATAAACCTTTAGAATTTTAACTTTCTTTTCATATATTGTTTAGGTTAGTTTATAGTAGTTAGATGTGGTGACTTTAGCTCAAAAAAAGATTAACAAGGACCAATCAAAGCCTGTAAATCATTCTAGAAATGTTCTAGAACCGATTTTTGTTTTTGGTAATACCCCCAACTGTACTAGAGTTTGAACCATTTTATTTTTCTTATATTAAAATCAATTAAAACCAGTTTTAATATAAAAAATAAAACTGGTTCCAAACTCTAATTTTTACCTTATATTATATTTAATGAGTCTCAAATTTTAAAATATATCCATATGATATTGTATTTATAATAAGTAATCACTAGTTATAATAAACAAAACTATAGTTTTTTTCAATTTTAACAGCTGCCCTACTTTGTTTAGTATAACTTGATTTGCATAAGGAGAACATCTTTTTGCCTTGCAAATACAAAGTAAAACTTCTAATTATATATGCAGTAAGATGTTCTACCCAATATAACACTAAACAAATTAGTTCAGCTATTAAAAATTGAAAAAAAAGCTACTGCTAATAAAGCTAATAAATAATAAGTAGTAATTGTGCATAAAATTAGTAATAAAAATTAGTAATTATCTATTTTAGGGTGGTGACAGATATTATGTAATATTTTAGAGAAGGGAGAGGTCTTTGAAATCTTATGTTAATTATAGAAGTTCATAATAGCCAATCAAATTTCTCTTATGTGGGAAGAGGGGGTAGGAGGTAACTATTCAAAGGTTCTATACTAGCTACCATATCTGCAACCCATGTACTAGCATTGCCTATTTGAACCCTCTAATTTTTGCCTTCTGCTTGTATTACTAGAACTCTGTTTCAGATACTAACTGCACCCTTAGAACTAGTGTTCTGACCTGAGTAAACATCACCTGAGTCACCCGCGGGTAGGCGGGTGACCCGAGTTAGATTATGGCCACCCAGGCAGTCAACCCGCGGGTCACTCATGGGTCAACCTGTTGGTTATCTGTGGGTCAACCCGTGGGTCATCCACTTGCAGTGTTGGGTTCGAACATTGTCCCATTAAAATTGCACAGTTCCAGACATCCCATGTTCCAGAAAATGTCCCAGACAATGTCCCAGACAACATTTCATATCCATGTTGGCATCTAATGTACAAGGGCTATCAAGCGATCTGATTGGCTAACAAAGCAGCCCTTATTATAATTTAATTGTCTAGGATATTAAAATTTTGGTGGACATGTCCGAGATGTCCTATTCAGGACTGTCTGTTGTCCCTGTCTCTGTCCTAGTGCAATACTGCTCACATAGGTGACCCGTATGTGTAGAGCTTAGGCCCGGATAAAGATTACCTAGTAACCCTTATAAGCACTCTTAACCGGATAGCAATTTTGCTAACCAGTTAACCCGAATAACAATATTTTAGCATGCTTTAATGGTTTGGTTGGGTTACAGGTCATATTGTTAGTTAATTTTATATAATTTAAAATTTTGAGAACCTTTGGAATATTAAAATTTTGGCCAATAATTCAAAATAAGTAATGTGGTCCAAATTATGAAATTTAATTCTTATAAGGTCAAATCCAAATTTTTTACATTATTTCTGTATTTAAAAAAATCGGTACCCTTAACCAAATTTTATCATTATAATCAGGTTAAATAGGTTACTCAGGCTATTGAGATAAACCCTGATTTTGCATTTGTAATACAGGTCAGTAATCCAAAGAAATCCTATGCAGTTCTGATTTCTAATTATATGATCCATGTTATGGGATGCAAAAATTTTTTGATTTCTTAACCAGGTTGACCAGGTTTAACTAGATTATTTGAGTTAACCAGGTTGTTATCCGGTTTTAAGTTTGTTATACAGGTCAGTTATCTGGAGTAGAAATTTTATACAGGCCTAATCTTTATGTATGGGTTGGTTATAATTAGGGATGTTATCCTGTTTGCTGAACCGAACCCGAGTTTTGTAGTCACATGATTTTTATTATTAAATCATGCTCCAAATGAGTTTGATAGATCGATTGACTGTAATGAAGATTATTAAATTGGATAAATAAAAAAAATAATAGCGAATAGATGCAATAAAATTAAATTTCTTTTTTTTTTTTAGAATTAGACTGCCCACCCGTGGGTGACTCATAGCAAAATTTTTTCTATTACCTAGTGTTCACACAGGTGGCCCACCCATGAGTGACCTGTAGCAGTATTTTTTTATTACCTAGTGTTCACCCAGGTAACCTGGGTGACCTGAGTTGAGATTTTTGTAATGGGTCAGAACACTATTTAGAACTATCTTATTCTTAGTAGATAACTTAATTATATAACTTTAAAAAGAAAATTGTTCTAGCTATACTAGTTATTTTTTATAATATTTTAAAAATTATCAATTTCATTTGTTGATTTAAGAATTTCTGTAATATAGTTAAAACAAATGTGTTTTTAAGTAAAAAAAATTATATGTAAAATTAAAACTAATAAAACTGTATTATAATTAAAGTTAGAGATAGAAAATATAGTAGCTATAGTATAGCTAATAGTAAAATTTATGAAGAACATTTTTAATTAGGATGCAGTAAATAGTTTTCTATTTGATTTTATATTTCACCTAATCTTAAAATTTAATTGGTTAAAATTATAAAAGATACCAATTTTTGTAAAAGAGCTAGTTACTAGTTTAAAAAATTTTGCTCTATTTTACTAGCCAATCTCAAATATAATACAAAGAAATGCAAAATATTAAACTAAACCAAAAAAATTAGTCATAAATTAATATTTTACTTATAAAACTACTTACTGCACACTAATAAAAAGTTTTTTTTTACAAAATTTTATTATTAAAAAAGCTTTTTTTAATATAATTTAATAGTGAATTTTGATACTAATTTAATTTAACTATGAAAATTTTTAGCAAATTTTTAAGTTGTGATACTAGGGTCTTACTGCATGTTATTTTATATTTATATAGTGGCACTTAAGGAACATGGCATAAAAGTTTAAAAAAAATAAATAAAGCTATATATTATTTTTTAAGGCAATTTTTTTTGTACATCAATTTGTATAACACTGCATACATCATTCAGATTAGCCAATAAAATTTCAGAAAATTTTACATTTCACAAATTAAAATTTCAAGAAATAACCTGTTGGTGATCATATCTCGGGATATTAATCAAATATCGAAGTTGCAATGATACATAAGATAGATGTATAAATAGGTGTATTTGTAAGAAAAAAAGTAACTTTACTCTGTAGTAGGTCATCCTGTTAGTATTATTAATAGTATGGAATCAAAATTTATTTACTATATTAATGCACTTAAGATTACGAATTATACGAATTTCAATTATGCAATTTGTCCGTCTTTAATTACATATAACGCGAATAAATAAAATAATGGTGCATTTATTTTTTTAATCAAGAGATATTTACCATTTCCCTGCGAAATTTTAGCATATATTTTTTCCAAAGATCTGCCTTACCCTAACACTAAACCTAAAATTAATTAACGGTATTTTTTAAAGAAAAAACAATAATATACGATTATCCCATTTTTGACGGTGGATACATAGCATTTTACCAATCGCTATATGTCACCAAAAAAGGAAATCCGATTTTATAAGTGCGTGAGACAAAAATTAGGGTTAGAGCCTTAACGTTAGAAGCTATAGGGTTAGATTAATGCTTACATTATGTAAAATTAATTCCCGTCATTTTTAATTAGTGCACCAAGATAGATTTAAACATAATTTCGCTTTTTTCTTCTTTTGCGAGTGTTCGTCAGGCTAATCCGATTAGTCAAAATTTGCACTTTCCGATTGGCTAGTTTCTCTTAGGAGTTTGTATTACCTGTGCAAATAAGTTAACCCAACCTAAATTCGTATTTTTACGCACTTTGTTTATTTACAAAATAAATTGCTTTTTTAGGTAGTATTATCGGCACAAATAAGTAAATCCATGTATCCATTATCGTTCAAGGATTTTACTGCAAAGTTTATTAGCTGAATAAATAAATTATTATTTGCAGTTATCTCATTCCTTTTGTATCGTTCTACTTATAAAATAATTAACATTCTGAATCATTATTTAAAGCTATAGTACTTTTCTATTCGATTTTAATTTTCTTAAAGTCTTTAGCTTTTTTTTCGAATGACGATTAAATTTATTAACTATTGCACAATATATTAAGAATTTAACAAGTTTATATATGGAGTAAACATGTGAGTCATATGAATGATTTAAACGTAAATTTAGGTAGAGAATATAATTAACTGCGTGTCTCGAAATTTAAATAGTTTATCCGGCAAACATGAAATTATTTCTTCTTGCTATTTTTCATGTGTTACGATGTAAACATGTTTATTTAAATTAAAACTCAACCAAAACTCCCTACGAATCATGATCATAAATTGCCGGATAACACCAATACTGGGCAAATTACTGTTATTCGAATTTTTGCCCAATAATGTATACATATCACGCACTCAACGTATCACGTTATAAAAATTTACGCAAAATTATTGTATTAACATTGTAAATAATTGTGTGACAATAGTAATTGATTATTCAGAGGAATTACAATCTTATTTGAACGTACGCAGCATAGAAAGCTTTGAATACTCACAATTTAATAACAATATCAAGCTCATTGGAGACGGGGATTTGCAATAGTGTACTCGGCTATTTTTCGAGAAAAGAAGTATGCATTAAAGCGCCTAAAAGACTTGAGTTTGGATGAAAAAAGGTTCAAACAATTACGACGTGAGGTAATGTGTTATTCCTTATTTGAAATATATATTTCTATTTAAAATAACCAAATTCTATATTATTAAATATATTATAGCTTGAGCTTCTTTACATAACTGATCATTCTAATATTGTAAAATTCTACGGAATCTCGGAAGGTATAACAAATTCTTTTTACAAACGATTTATTTTTGAATAATAAAACACTAATAAAATTTTTAAAAGCGCCAGGAGGTTACTTTACACCAGTATTACAACTTGCTACTGGTGGAAACCTACGGGAATACTTACAAAATAAGAGAATAGATGATCTTTATAAAATCTCATAGATGGAACTCATCGGAATTGCAAAGGATATTACACTTTGGTTTGATGCATTTACATGATAAAAATATCATTCAACGTGATTTGGTAAATTAAAAAATATTTTGATTCGTGTCTAAACCTAAATTGATGCAAAATTATATCCAATTTTTTTAGCATGGAAAAGAATATTTTAATGAATGATGGTAGAGCTTTGATTACAGATTTTGGAATATCAAAGCAAATTAAGGATACTACTACTTCAAGTACAAATACGGGCGGTGTGGCAGCATATATTGAACCACAATATTACCCCAGCAATAAAAAGCCAAATAAAAACAATCAGATATTTATAGTTTGGGCGTTTTGCTTTGGGAAACTCACAAGCGGAGTTCGACCATTTTATGATTTACCTGATCCACAAATTATATTACTAATTGGAAACAATAAAAGAGAAAAACCAGTTGTTAATACACCCTCAAATTATGTTAATCTCTACAAGAAATGCTGGTCTTCTGATTCGAATCGGCGTCCAACACTGAATTATATTTTAATGGAAATTGACAGATCATTAGCCGAAACAACGATTGATCTCATTACAAATAAAATCGATCAGCAACTGCTTGAATATCTTGAAGACGATAATTTAAATGTATATGATGATCATTGCAATGTGAAAATGTAACTGAACCGTGTGGGTATAATTGGTTAATTCATTTTTAAATCGGTGCGGCTTGCTTCACTGACAATCAATTCACCGACACCCCATTTCACCGACAAGTTTATTTTACCGACAGTTTTTTCAACGAAACTCATTTCACCGATAAAGTAATTCCGGTCATTCATGGTAGAATTAGGGTTAAAATTAGCGTGCTTTATAGAAAAAAACTAGTTGGTGATGTGAAATGAACTGTCGGTGAAATGAACTTGTCGGTGAATAATTTGTCAGTGAAATGTGGTGTCTATGAAGTGATTGTCGGCGAAATAATACGGACCCTTTTTAAATAAACGTCTATTGCGACTCTTCTCTTTTTAATTAAACGCATCTGCTTTAAATTACAGCCTGTAAGTGTTAAGTTCACATTAATCTTTATATATAAAGTGTCCCTTCTATGCACGCTGTTACAAAGCGATGCATTTGTATAAAATGTATGCACGGAATGAAATACCTTACAAAAATAAGAAACTTCATAACACTGATCAAATAATCTCATCAATAAAAGAGACTTACACTTGGGGGCGTTGTTGTAATAAATTTTAAATTCTTGAAGGCAGATAACATCATTGGTTATTCTGTTTTTTTTTTTACCATTATTAATTTTTTTTTTGTTCCTATAGTTCGGTCCCTTATCATATAACATTAAGTTCCGTTAGCATTCCTAAATCAATGCCTCAAAAACAGGATGATCTCGATCGATTTCTATAGAACTTTTAGGACAGTCATTTAACCGACATCGGATTATAAGGCCTATTGAATTAATAATTGAAATTTGATAATAGAGAGTCCTGCACATTCACGTTTATTAACTAATATTTCTTGTGAAAGTTCGAATGAATTTACACACATGAGTTACACTGCTTGTACATGCAAGCCAGACGCATTTACGCAAGAAAATTTTACTCTCCGTCAAACCAAGTATGAGTAACCAAGAATGACTGAGTTATTAATTTTATTAACCTTAGATGATGTAAGATAATATTATTGCTAAGCTTCTGTTTCAATAATTTTATTAATAGGCGACATATTTAATATATAGGAAGACGAAATTTTATTATCCAGCACTCTTTACCGAATAATGGATAATATTGCTTATCTTTGTTCTCTCAGAGAGTCCCGGAATGGGTAGATATTTTCTTACAAATGTAGATTAAAAGATTTCATATTGTTAATTTTTTAAATTCAACCAGGGTGAAGAAGGATGGAAAAAAATCGTCATATGCATAATTTCAGATCGTAATAAGATCAATAAACGTACTTTATCTTATTTGAAGGCGCTTGGTATCTATCAAGATGGCTTCGAGAAAATCAAAAGTGAATAATAAAGCTGTTAGAGCTCATATATATGAATACACGACTCCGATTTCAATTAAATGCTCTAGGGGTTCGGTGGATAAGAAAGTAATTATTCCAGCTCAGATACTTTTGTCTTCAAGAAAAAAGCAAAGAAAAAATAGACTCCCATAAATGGTTTTTTAATGCTTTTTGTCGAACTCTTAATCCAAGAAATTGCATGTTCATTAAAGTTGGCATTAAACCAGGTGAGAAAGTTTTATTTAACGCCTGAAAATAAAAAAATCAAGAATATAATTTATTTCTATTATAGGTCATACGCTTAATGGAATATATATTTAATGATACGTATAATGACAAATTGATAAATATATAATATGTATTAACCACTTGGCGCATATTGTAATTTAAGTTATAGAAATATTTTACAATGATATGACTTAATTTTAGATTTTAACATATTTAATTATTTTGAAGATGAACAATCTATCTATAATTTGTGGAAGACATTTAAAAATGATCAAGTTGCAGGATCTTGTGGCAAATTATATATTACAAAGAATAATAGATGGATCTACTTGTTAAACCGGTTGTTGGTGCTCAAATTTTTGAGCGTGAAATCTCTAATATTCTGACTAAACCAATGGAATCTATCTTTGGTTATATTCCTTCTTTACCTGGAGACTTCTCTGCTTATCGGTATTCTGCCCTCCTGGATAGTACAAATAATGCTGAAGAAACATCCATTAATAACAACATTCTAATTAATAATGATTACCTCGCCAAAAACAATGTTATCTGTTTTGAATTGATTTCAAAACGCAATTTTTCTTGGCTATTACATTATGAAAGTTCATCTCAAGCGGAATTAGATCTACCTGAAAAATTATCTGAAATAATTCAACATCTTTGTAATTTAAATGGGTATTTTCTTACTAGTTTTTATGCCCCTTTACATTTTTATTATATTTGGAGAAGTGAGCATCTATTTTGCGTAAAATAAGTTTACAAATTTAAATTTTATATCAAGCATTACGTTCCCTTTTTTCATGGCTTGCTTTGGTAATTATAAAGCTCTGTTCATTATCTGTTATATCTGATATTAATTTAAAAGTACTCATCTGTTGTTTTCTTAGGGTATTTTCTGCTCAATCCTTTTTAGTTTGACAAGGACAATTTCATTTCTTTATTATTTGCAAAATAAAGATTACAGATTGATATGGCTTTTTTGGTTTTTATTTTATACTTATATTGCAATTACTGGCATGCAAATTATTTTTGCGCTATTTAACAAACCTCCAATGTAAGCTTATTTTCTTAAGATGGTTATACTAAATCAATTTAATATTAATTATTTATTAAATTACTATTATTAATACGTAGTGTTAAATGGCGTAATATAATCCCATGGTTATTTTCTATTATTCATATAGTTTTTATATTAACCATTTTTATTCGGATCATAATTAATTTTCAGAAGTTACCTGCTTATGAAATTTTACATGTGAAATATATATTGAAATGGTTATCCTCATATTTTATTTTATTGTTTTATTTTTAAAACCGATATATATTTTGTATTTTAATGCATGTTTAATAATGTCAAATCCATGGCATCTTCTTGTCAGTTTTATTAGCATTATACATTATATATTGCTTGTACCATTTTGCATTGGATTAAATATTTATACTTTTTGTAATCATAATACAAGGTAATATATAATCTGAATCTATCTATTTTAATTCCAACTATGTACTAATTTATCTTTAATACAGTTCTAATCAAGAAGCGAATAGTTCAATTGACATTATACCAGAAATTAAATCTTCTTCAAAAACTTTTGGAAAAGATATTGTTGAAGTTTCTTTTTCTTGTGAAATTAACAGTAATAAAGCATACTATGAAGCCTGGAATGAAATAATCAAAAGTAGTAAAAATGAAGCAAAATATAAAATTCAAGACTATTCTTCAAAAGCATTTTCACCATGGAGTATAGTAATGGCTACATGCAATGCATTGTATGCAATATTATTTAGTTTATTAGGTATGAAATATTCGTATAAAATGACTTGAAAATCTATATTTTCTTTTTCTGACTGTAAGTAGATTAGATGTTTTTAGACTTTTTGTAAAGTTTATGTATTGGATTTCTAAATTATTGTTTAAATAATAGTATTTAAATTCAAAAATTATAAAATGCACCTATAGTGTTGAACACTATATATAGCTTATATTAATTAAATTTAGGGTTAGAGTGCTGTTTTAGAATAAAGAAGAAATTTAATATAATATAATATAGATTAGATGTAAGGACCTGCATTCAGTTTTTGTGAGGTTTGCAGGGGTCTTAAAAATTTTTAATTATTATGGTGTTCAGCACCATAGGTGCATTTTAGTAAGTTTGATGTTTAAAATATCTTTTTCAATTATAATAAAACCGCACTGATTGTGTTTTACACCTTTATATGTTTTTATTATGTTTTTAGATTTTTTAAGTTTTGTATACAAATTTTTAATACAATCTTTTTATGTTAGAGCTAGTATTTAGGCTAGAGTTAGAGTTTGAAAATGATTTTTGAGAGCATATAACATTCTATTAAGACACCCTGTGTTGATTAATTATCTAATATTTGAGATAATGGATACAAAGGTATAAAACACTATAGATGCATTTTAGTAAAAGTTTTTAAACATAACTATTTATTTCCAATCTTTTTATATTTTATTATTTTATTAGTAATATTAATAATAGTAGTTTTAGCTCTTTTAAACTAGATTATATTACCTAATAATTCATTTAATACATAATTTCTATGATAGCCACTATTGCATATATATATACTCTACAGTATTTAAATTTTTTTATAATTTTAAGTAAAAATATCCAAAACTCGACTAGCAAATTCAATAAATTTTTTATTTCTATTCTACAAATCTGTAGACTCAAAATAAAAAAAAAGGTTATTGAATTTAATAGGTAGTTACAAAGATATTTTATTTTTACTCATAAGTTTTAAAATTTTTTTTTGCATATCAGCATTTTTAAAAATTTGAGTACAGTTATTTCAATATCTACTTAACCAAATTTAATAAACATTTTTTATTTAATTCTATAATTTTGTAGAATTGAAATAAAAAAGGTTATTGAATTTCTTAGATAAGTATTGAAATATCTGTATAAATTATTGTTTGAAATTTCAAACTCAAGAAATGCCTTATAAAAACAGAAGAATTGCTAAATACTGTAGCTATAAGTGTTTTCAAACTAATGTTTTATATTAATGAAAATAAAAAAAATAAAATATAAATAAACCAAAGATATATATATAAAATTATATTATGCTAAATAAAAACTAAATATATCAAACAGTATATATATATGTATGTGAATAAGCCATTTTTTAATAATTAATTTTTTTTTATCAATTCTTTTATACTAGTAATGCAACCTGACTTAGCAAGCCCAGCAGTTCTAGCCATAGCTAAGCTGAGGCTTGACACAGTAAATATTTCATAAACAAGCTTTGTAGCAAATTTTTTGTATAAATTAAATAGACAAATGCTTTTTATAATCCCATACTAGATAATAGATAAAACAGCCACAAGAATATCCAAAAATTTATACTAAATTCTATATAAAAAATACACAGGCAAAATTTGCAAAATTCTATTAATGAAACTGCTGATACTCATTAAATAAAAAAATTTTTTGAGCTAATTTATCAGAGTAAACTTATTTGTTAAAAATTTTCTTTTTTGTAGCTAAAAATTTCCAAAAAAATAAATTTTTAGCCAAAAATTAAATATTTTAAGATCATCAGCCTATTTAGAGCTGTTTCATGAATTTTGTAATATCTGGTAAAAAATTGGCCAACAGAATGCTGATTCAGTAGTAATTATTAAGGATTAATATTGAATTAGCAATATCTAACTGGTGTTGTGGCCTTGTGAGAGACTTCTAGAACTTTATAGGTAGGGTCCAGAATTGGGTAGCCCAATTGATTTTGGAATTTTTGATAGCTGTAAAATAGTGTTTTACAATTGGTGCATAGGCCGAAATCAGTATAAATAATAGGGTTCCTCAAATTCAAATCAAATCAAACATTGGATCAATTTGAATTTGATCAAATCAAATTGACCCTGATTTGAATTTGATTTGATTCAAATATTTGAATTTGAATTTGATTTGAATTTGAATTTTTAATAGTAATTTTCAAATCAAATCAAATATTTGTCAAATCAAATCAAATTTGGCCATATTTGAATTTGATCAAATCAAATATAGTCAAATTTGAATTTGAATTTGATCAAATATTTGATTCAAATATTTGAAGATCAAATCAAATTGCGGAACCCTAATAAATAATTAGTATAATAAACCCACTTTTAGCAAATAGGCTTTATTTGTACCTAATATGCACCTGTTACCAGTGGCAGTTCTTTAAAGTTAGGGGATTCAGGCTCAAACTCAGTCTGTGGGCCTGGATCTTCCTGATTTAAAGACCTGTTACTAGTAACAGATGTATGTTAGATACAAATAAAGTCTATCTGCTAAAGTAGGTTTATTATACTAATTACTCATACTGATTTGGGCCTATGTACAAATTGTAAAACACTATTTTTATAGGCATCAAAAATTTCAAAATCAATCAGGCTACCTGATTCCAGGCTCTATTCATTGGCCAATTTAGTTACTGGGCACAATTATTAATAGTTTGGAGATTTATAAACAAATATATTTAATTTAATATTGGGAGAGCGATTTATTTATTATGTACAAGATTAATTTTATAATAAGAAAGTCTTATAATAATGTCTATACATTTTTCTGGCATTAGCTAGTGTTTTATATACATTTTCTATCCTATGTTTTTACACAATTCTTTATAGTACATTAACTAAAACATTACAAATTATGGGGCAATTGTCCAAAATAAAGTAATAATTATCTAATTGCCATAAAATATAGTAATAGGAAAATAAATCTATGGTTTATAATATTCAATAAACACAAAAAAAATGAAGTAATCAGTATGAGCAAAGAATGTAGTAATTAATGTGGGTAACTAATTGATCATTAAATATAATCATCGATTTTTGTGATTAAAAGATGCTCCAAAATTGATTACTATTATAATAAAAAGAATTTTTAATCAACACTGGTTAATTATTTTACCAGATGTTCTAGAATTATGAAAACAGCTATAATTTAGGCTAATAATTAGTGATGTTCTATTTATATAATATCTGAAAATTTTGTATATAGTATGTACAGTACATATATATAGTTCTTTTCTGGTATCTGATTGGCTGAAACAAGTAATCAGCAAAATTTTAGCATATAGTATGTATTAGTCACATTATTTGTTATATCTAAAATTTATTATATGATCTTTGTAAATTATACAAATCTATGAATTTATATTTTTAAAATTTTTTCTAAAACTTAATAAAAAGTATGCTACACTTCTTAAAACAAACTTATTGTTGAGGTTTCTATGAAACAAATGGTATAAAAAATATAAAAAATAAACAGCTTTCTATAAATCACTATGCTTATAAATATTGGCAATAATTTTATCTATATTTGCTATATTCTTTTTGAGTTCGCATTTTTGTAATATAAAAAGTGTTTTATAGATGCATCAGAGCAAGAGCTTTTGGCAAAATGCATCTTCAAAAAGCTGGTACATTATTAAAGTAGCAGAAAAAATTAAGAAAAACTGTTTTGTAGTAAGTATATTTCATTATAACTGATATATTTTAAGCTATTCAACTTTGTTAATACTTTCTATTATTCTATTTTTTAACTAGTTTCATTTATTTGAGCTAAGTTATTTAAGCTTATATTGTTTTGTTTAACTAGTTGGAGGCATAATTGTTAGATAAAACTTTAGATATTAATCAGGCAGTTTAAAACAATTGATATCATAAAAATAGTTTATCTAACAATTCTAGTTAAGGAGTGAAAATAATATACTATATTTAAGCTTATCTGTTATAATATTTTATTTTAGAATAATTTTTCTTTTATTTATTCATGTTAATTATGTGGGTCTGTTGTTAAGAAAATAGATGAATTTGAAAAACAAAAAAATTACAAAAAATTGGGTTTCTCATAAACTATTAATTAGAATTACATGTCATTTAGTTTGTCTTATTGAGACAAATCAAATGGTACCAAAATAATATAATTCTGATTAATAGTTATTATTTATTAATTGGTATATTTAAATTATTTGAATCAATTTTAATTTAATAATTATATAGTTCTTTATTTAAATAAATTAATGAAAATTTTTAATAAATATATATACAGTTTTTTTGTAATTTGTGACTATATCTTATTACTCATCTTAGTTCTAATTATTTTATAACTTGTAATTAGCCCAATGCCTTCTAGTAAAATATATTACATAAGAATATCTTTGTTGGTATTTGCTAAAATAATCCAGTTGAAATTTTAATAAGCTGTTTTCAATCTACTTAATTTTAAAAAATTATCTTATTATAGTCTAGTATAAAAAGATTTGTACCTCAAATAGCTCTGATTAAAATATTTTTTGTACCAATTAATTAGGACCCTGGACATCTATGATATAGGTCATATTTTTTTTTAGCAAATTGGACAAAATTTGGTTAAAGGTCCAAATTTAAATTTTAGCAAATTAAGATCAATTCAGATAATAGTCCCATTTTTAGTTTTGTCAAAATGGTCAGATTTTTGCATCGTCATATTTATTTTTTGTCACATTATTCCTTTTTTGGAAAGGATAAGTATTAAAAATTCATAGACGACATCTATTTCTGTATTTTCATTTTGATCATTTTTTATTTTTTATTTTTTTTTATTTTTTGCTTTTACGATTTTTTTTCATTTTAATTTTTTTTAATTTTTTTTATATTTTGTTTTTTTCAATTTTTTATATTTTTTTCAGTTTATTTTTATATTTCTATTTTATTTTTTTTATTTTATTATTTCTTTTTTATTTGGTTCAATTTTTTTTTGTTACTGTATTTTATTTATATGTTTTTTTATTTTTTTTTGTCATTTATTTATTTTTTATTTTTTATTTTTTTCTTTAATCGGGTAAGTATTGTAATTTTTTTATTTTTGCTTTGCTTTTTTGTTTGAACACAATATACTAATACTTTTGTTTTATTTGGCTTAATTAAAATACTGAGTTGAACTAATACCAGAAAGGTATTAGAATAAAAATGGAGATTCGAACCGGACTGGTACAAAAGATAAGTACCAGGTTCTTTTTGTTTTTTTATTGTTTTTAGTTTTTTTCGTCTTTACTAACAATATTCTTCTTGTAGGTTCATGATTTTTTGGGTATTGGAATAGCATTGGCATTACGAATGAAGATTTTTCACTACCTTTTCTCGTGTCATTGGTGGAGCACAGATATTTAATTTTTATTTAAATTTATTTATATATAAAAAAATTTTTACATATTCGCTCAATCTAACTATCAACTACTAAACTATAACTTATCACTTCATTCTTGTTATCTATGTAATGCTCTTTGCTCTTCATAACAAACCTGTTAACAACTATAATATGACTAACTAGTTCCCGAATCTCTATTCTATTTAACCTTTCTAGCAGTATACAAAAACTATAAAAAAAAAGTAATTAGTAAAAAAGAACAAAGAAAGCATGAAAAAAGAGCAAGCACTACTTATCTTAGTACCAGCTCTAGCACCTTTGTGTTGAGGTCTTTGAATCTTTATACCATTTCACCCTTTCTGGGCTTAGATTTCTGAATCTTTACGCTATTTTCCATTGCTGGCAGTATACAAAGTCTATAAAAAAAATGTAGTTAGCAAAAAAGAACGAAAAATAAAAAGAAATGCAAAAAAAACTGGTACCTAGTTTTAGCACTTCTGGGTTGAGATCTCTAAGCGAGATCTCTAAATCTTCACGCTATTCGATCCTTTCTAGTAGTACATATAACCTATAGAAGAAAGGAGTATTTAGCAAAAAAGAACGAACAATAAAAAAGAAGACAAGCAAAAAGAAAAACTGATACTTATCTTAGTATAGTTCTAATACTTCTGGGTCGAGATCTGATGCCATTTTACTCTTGCTGGCATTATACAAGACCTATAGAAGAAACAAGTGGTTAGTAAAATAAAACAAAAATTAAAAAAGAAAAACCATAAAAACTAATACTAATCTTATGTTACTTGTATTTGACATTTCTGATTTAAAAATTTTCTGATTCCATATACTTATCACTGTTGTAGTGTAATATGTGTTGTATGTTTTTTGTATTCGACATTTCTGATTTAAAAATTTTCAGATTCGTTTTACTTACAAGCTATTTTAAAAAAAATCAAAAAAAAACATAACATTATAAAAAAAAAATTTAAATAAATAAAAAAAATTTAAATAAATAAAAAAAATTTAAATAAANAGCAAAAAGAAAAACTGATACTTATCTTAGTATAGTTCTAATACTTCTGGGTCGAGATCTGATGCCATTTTACTCTTGCTGGCATTATACAAGACCTATAGAAGTAAAAAAAATTTAAATAAATAAAAAAAATTTAAATAAAAAAAAAAAAAAATTAAATAAAAAAAATTTAAATATTGTAAAAAAAACAATTTAAATAAAAATTTTAAATAAAAAATTTAAATAAAAAAATAAAACTTAAAATAAGATCGAAAAGATCTTAAAACGAACAAAAAATTAAATAAACAAAAAAAGAAATAGAAGAAAAATTAAATAAAGCGAAAAAAAATAAAAATAAAATAAAAAAATAACATAAAAAAAATAAAAAATTAAATAAAAAAAATATAAAAAAAAGGGTTAATATATGGGCTGCCGTCAATAGAAATAAGGCAAATTGACATTTTAAAAACAATTAATACCTTAACTTTCACAGCGCATATCTCTATGGATTTTGAGGCTATCTTGATGATTTTATATTCAAAAGAAAGCTTAGATCGTAGGCTTTCTTTTTAATATTAAATCATCAAGATAGCCCCAAAATCTATAGAGATATGCGCTGTGAAAGTTAAGGTATTAATTTTTTTTAAAATGTTAATTTGCCTTATTTCTATTGACAGCAGCCCATATATGTACCCGAAGGTACATATACTCGCATCATGTGATCTATAGATCGCTACCAAAATTCAAGATCAGGTGTAACATTACATGATCAGAAAAATTCAAAACAACTGTTCGTTTTGACAAAAATCGCTCATTTTGCAAGAAGTTGCATACTAAACCACCTTCTATGCATTAATAAAAAGATTTTCTTGAGCAATTTTACTATATAACAGCCTAAACCCAAACTCTAACATAATTCTCATCCTAACTCTAACCTAACATAAACAATATCGGCATTACTATTTTTGTATGTAATACTGTATGATCAAAATAATGGGTACAAAAAATTTAATGTACCCTACAGGTATATTTAGATTAATTCTAAAAAAAAAAAAAAAAAAAAAAAAAAAAAAAATAATATGAAATTAAAAAAAAAAAAATTAAAATAAAATAAAATAAAAAAAAAAATAAAAAAAAACCATAATAAATAAAACGAAATTAAAACGAAATTAAAAAAAAAGAGTATTGCTATTCGCACCATGGTTTTTGCTATTTGCACCATGGTTTTTGTGTAATATTAGATCATTAATCAACCTTTTCTATTTGCACCATGGTATAGTTACACAAACGTTTAAAAAATCTTATCTTGCACCCCTATATGTTGTTAATCTACAAAAAAAGGTGAGTTTTTATTGGTGCAGCATTAAAATGGTCTAAGGTTACACAAAAATTGCGAAATCCTTATTCTGCACCCTATTTGTTGTTAATCTACAAAAAAAGGCGAGTTTTTATTGGTGCAATATGAAAATAGCCCAATGTTACACAAAATTGCAAAACTCTGGCCCGCATTATGTAAGGCCTTAAAAAATTAGGGTAAGGGTTGGCCCGCATTATGAAATTAGAGTTAGGGTTGGCCTGCATTATAAATTATATTAGCAGGCCTACTAGTTTAGGTTACCAAAATAAGACTTGCATAATATTACACAACATTAGTGGCGTCGTAACTGTTAATCTACAAAAAAAGCTGAGTTTTTATTGGTGCAACATGAAAATAGCCCAATGTTACACAAAATTGCAAAACTCTGGCCCGCATTATGTTAAGGCCTTAAAAAATTAGGGTAAAGGTTGGCCGCATTATGAAATTAGGGTTAGGGTTGGCCCGTATTATAAATTAGATTAGCAGGCCTACTAGATTAGGTTACCAAATTAAGATTTGTGTAAAGTTACACAACATTAGTGGCGTCGTAACTATTAATCTACAAAGAAAGGCAAGTTTTTATTGGTGCAACATGATAGCCCAAGGTTACACAAAAATTCAAAAAATCTTTTTTATATAGTGTTAATCTACAAAAAAAGAGAAGTTTTTATTGGTGCAAATAGCAAAAACCATAGAGTGAATAGCAATACCCTAAAAAAAAATAAAAAATTAAAATAAAATAAAAAAAAGAAATTAACTAATGTTCACCACAGATAATTATCACCTGTAATAAATAAATAAATAAAAACAAACAATTTTTATTAAGTAAAAGTTAAATTTTTTAATATTAGGGTAAGGGTAAAAACTGGGATAGAGCAGGGGGACATAGTTTATACCAAAATTTTACAAGGAATTTTTTTTTGCATAAAAAAAAGTAGTTTTATAGGCAAGTTTTTAGGCTAGAAGCAATTTTAGCAATTTTTTAAATTTTTTTTTGTTTTTGTTATACAAAAATTAATTTACATGTTACACCTGATCCTGAATTTTAATTGGCAAATTGACTATAGGTGATAATCACCTTGGTGTAAATTAGAAATATTCTAAAAAAAATAAAAAAAAATAAAATAAAAATAAAATAAAAAATAAAAAAAAATGTAAAAGTTAAAAAAAACATAATATACCGGTAAACAGAAATAAATCTTATAATACAAGAAAAAAAATAATAATAAAAAGAGCTATTTTAGGATAAAGGGCATTACACTTTTTCTTCTTTTATGTGTATTCAGATTCTTCCGGAATAGTCTTCAGGAGTTTGTATTACCTGCGCAAATAAGTGAATACCTACTGATATTTGCAAGAATTCTAGTGTAAAACCTGTTTTTAATTGCTCTCAATTTATTAATCAGGTATATATGTGAGAGTTTTTTTTTAGCAACACTACTCGCATGTATACAATTGTTCTTTTAATATATAAAAATTTTTTATTTTTTTTTATTTTTTTTTACTTCATTATTATTAATAAATTTTTAATAAAAGAAAATATATATGAATATTCGGATATATTCTTTTAATATATAAAAATTAGCTAGTATTTAATATTTAGATATGTATATAGTAATTTATTATTATTTGCTTTTTATTTATTTTTTTACAATCTGCGCAGATTATTGAATTATTAAAGATCTGCGCAGAAAATTAAAAAAATCTTTAATAGCTATCTGTAGATTTTTATTAATTATAGTTTTAAGACTATATAAATCTAGATGTAATAATTTAATTTTTAGCAAATTGGACTAAATTTGTATGTAATAATTGAATTTTTAGCAAATTTACATGATTTTAGGGGTAGCAAAAACCTTCAAATTTATGCAAATCATTTATGACCTATATTAAAGATGTCCAGGGTCCTAATTAATTTTAAATTTTTTTAATTTAATATAATTATTAGATTATCAGATTAATAAAAATAAAATTATTTTGATTATTTTATTGATAAAATAAAAAAAATTTATTGATAGTAACTTTTTAAAAATATTTACTATATAATTTACTATAGTAATTTATATATGTGATATAATAAAAAAAATCAAATAGTCAAGCTTTAAAACTTAATTTCATCACAACTAGTAATTCAATTTTGCTCAAATTTTTTAACATATTTTTATCTTATGCACATCAATGCACTTGTATAGTACAAGCTTATACAACTGCATATTGGTTGCAAAATCAGTTAAAATATCTTTTTTTTTAAAAAAAAAATTTCATTTTTTTTCAAATACAGTGAATTGTACATGCTTAATTATTAAATAAAACAATGAGAAACCAATAAAAATTATATAATAAGTTAGATGATATTAAAAAATTTTTAATAATTAATTAGAAATATAAAAACTTTTACTTAGAGTCAAAATTATGAAATTTTTTGAAGTACAAATCTTTCTGCACCATACTATTCTAGTTTAACTAGCTAAAAATTTCTTTATAATTACACAATTTTAAATCTGACACGGCTATACATCAAATTTGGTACCTTGTAGTTGTAACTTGTAATCTTTTTTAATAGTTCTAGTGGTTTATAATTTTTAAAACAAGCTTGGTAAGTTTATAGAAATAAAATAATATGCAGTTTTATACATATAAAAATGACAAAATGCTAATTTAAGTACTGTATTCTTCTAAGGATTATTTTTTTTATATTTTAAACTAGCAAATAATAAAGAAATCCACTTTCTAAACCATAAAAATGCATGTTATAAGCGCAGTTTCCTTTTTAGAAACCCTTGAAATAATGATTGAAAGTAGATTACTGTTGCAATTTACTATGAAAATTGAGCCCATTATATGCATGTCAATTACTCAAATTTCATAGTAAAAAATTTACTCCTGTGATTTGTGTGACAAACATATGACTGGTATAGTACTGTATGTATAGTACTGTACACAGCACATCACTACTGATGATCTTCCAAAATTCTTAATTTTGGTCAAAATTAGTTTTTTTAATTTTTTTAAATACAAAAAGGAACTTTCTTAAGAAATATATGCTTGGTCGATGGCAATATTGGGGATTGGTTAAGGGTAAAGGGTATGTAGATCATTTTTATTAATAAACTAGTTACTAAAAATTTATATTTTATAATAAAGACAATTTTTATTAAGTAACTATATTAAATTTTTAAATAAAATTATAGAAGAGGTTTTTCTAATTCTAACAGTGGTTGAATCATTAAAATTGGCCCAGTAGAACATAATATATAGTTGTTTTTATCTTCACAACCCTATTTTATTTATTGTTTTTACATAATTTGATTGGCCAATTTGTGATTGCCCCACAGAATAGACGCTGCCTCCACAAAAGTTGATACTATAAAAACTTATCAAATTTCATTCAAAATTGATAAAATTTTTAGAATATGTATAATTTTTTATTACAAACAATTTTACTTAGTAGATAAATATTAATTTATATAGTAAAAATTTAACTTTTATATGTAGCATCTTTTAAATTCGCAGTAAAAATATTTTTTGTTACTCGTTTATTAATACCCTCAAAGCAGTGTTAACTCAATATATGATCTACATACTGCATAAATTGAATTCATGATATCTATATATAAAAACCCTTCTAACTGCATCACAAAGGTAACCCCTAACCCTAACTAAATTTCACTTCGCTTTAACTGACCCCAAAATTGCGTCAGGATTATTATTTCTTAATGAGTATTAGCAATTCATTGGAAAGTTTCTTTTTGTATCTAAAAAAAAAAATCTAATTTCGTCAAAATTAAGTATTTTGAATATCATCGGCCTAAATTACAGCTGTTTTGGTAAACATTAACCGGTCAGTTATTTGTTGATTCTACAAGTTTGTGGTCTCAGTAAATATTCGATCGGTCAATTTTTTACCTGAATTTATGTAATGTAGGTCAATGATATTCAAAATTTTTAATTTTGGCTGTAATTTTTTTTTTTTTTTTTTGAATTTTTAGCTACAAAAAGGAATTTTTTAGCAAATAAGTTTACTATGTGATAAAATTGGCTCAAAACATTTTCATTTAATGAGTATCGGCAGTTTTATCGATAGAATTTTGTGTACTTATGGCCTTACTGTTTTTTGCCGTGCATTTTTTGCGCGGAATTTAGGATAAATTTTCAGGGTATTCTTGGGGCTGTTTTCATTTATTATTTAGTGCGTGATTATAAAAATTTAGTTCATGCAAAAAATTTGCTACAAAAGCTTGTTTACGAAATGTTTATTGCGCCAAGATGTAACAGCGGCTAGACCGGCTGGGCCGGTTAAGTCGCCTTGCAACACTAGATTTAAACTATAATGTTTTATTTAACTCAATATTTAATCTTCTTTTATTTTACAGCTGATGTGGGACACGTGATATGACCATGCATGTTAACAAAAGTCAACTGATCAAAAAGACAGGGGAGAGTGGTCAGGGTTACACTCCACATGCTACAACCCTACTCCTATAGTGCAAGTCGAGGATCGAAAGAGACATCAGACCACATTGTAACAAAAAAGCCACCGACCTCAATCAATATAAAAGAAGTGACGAATAAATCAATTTTCAACATTCTTCTCTTTCCCCTTGCAGCACAACCAAGCATTATAACTCGACCCAACCTTTCCCACCACACATAGGGGAACACTCACCTGCTTCTGCCATTTTTCTATTTAATAGCCGGCCTGATTCGAGCAGGCGGTAATGCTGCTTCTCACTCATTCTACTGCCCTATAAAAAAGGGTGCACGGAATTTATGGTCAAGCACGGTTACGGATAGCACGAGAGTATATAGAACTATATGGAATATAACACGAGATGGTGCACGAGAAAACATGCACTAGACACTTAAAAAGGCGCGAATTCCGTGCAACGTGCACGTAATAGCGTGCTTTTTTACGTCTTTCCAGTGCAATTTTTCCGTATAGTTTTTTATGTAGCCTTTTATTATTTCGTGCACATGAAAAAATTTTGTGCAATTACGTGTTCGTCGATTTTGCGTGTATGCAGATTCCATGCAACTGATCTGATTTCCGTGCTTTGGACGTGCTATATTTCGTGCAGTCATGTGCAATCATGTGTAAAATTCCTTATAGAGCTGTTGCGACCTGGCTAATTTTTCCGGGAGCATATCATCGTTTCAGTTCAATTTACTCAGCTCAAATTACTCAGTTCAAATACTCACAATGTATTCTGCGGACTTAAATCCTTTTAAATGAATTTATTTCCGGCTCCTTTGGCTAGCCGGCATTCTTCCAATCACATGGCCAATCGTACCTATGCTTTTCGTCCAAATTTGTAAGGCCGCGGTAAATTTTGTACCGGCCGATCGAAAAATAATTATGACAATCATGTGTCCCACTAATTTTCAAATCAGCCGTAATTATCTGTTATGCTTAGCAAACAAATTAAATAAATAATATTTAATATCACAGATCAGTATTAAATGTATTATACAACAGTAAAATTTTGAAGAACTTATTACAAATATATCGATTATGGAATGGTCTTTAAGCTTATCGGTTAAATCGACACGTATAAATAAAAATTATATTTTGCTTAATGATAAAGATCTATAAATTTGAATAGTTTATTTTAAGTATACCAAACAAAAAATATTTTGTAATAATAATATCTTAACATAAATTAATTTTTTTCTTAAAAACTATTGATTCCGAAAAAAGTCATGTGATCGGAAAATCGATCCTCCGCCCTGTCAATTTCCAACCAAGCACGATATTCAATAAGAATCCTTTTTTCTGCTGACTTATGGTTATCTGCAAAATCTACAAAATTTTAATTTACCAAAGTGATGCGAAAAAAATTTTTTACTTGAGTAAAAAGTTTTATTTATCGGTTACGTAATAAAAATACTGTAATTAATTATTCAAATGGCTGGTTCGCGACTATGACTTGTATTATTAAATTTCATTTGAATAAAATTATATTAAATAATATATTGATGGATATAATCAGTGATGTAAAGTTGGATCTGCGCAGTAGGCGCAGCGTACTTTGATTTAAATTTGCGCGTATATCGGGACTCCTCGTATATATGACGCACATATAAATTTTTTTTTTTTTGCGTTTTTTTTTGCGTTTGAGCCAATAAAAATTTTTTGAATTTATAACACTGGATATAATATTGTCAACTAGATAATTAGCTAATTAATTTGAACAACTCAGTTTTAACTCTAGATTAAACATTAAAGCTTTAACTGGGATTAATTCAGTATAATATCTCTAAAAATGATGTTTCTATTTTATTTGTTCATTTTAATTCCTTTTCATCTCACTCAAGAATTCATGAAATGATGTTAACCGAAAATTTAAAGTGCATCTTATGATTAACATGCAATCTGTTACAAACTGGATTCGCTCAAAAATCGATAGGCAAAATTTATCAATAAGACGAATCAATGAATGTTTAGCTCAATTTGCAAAGTTACTAAATTTAAAACTTTTCTTAAACTGAGAAATTTATTAATAACATTTATCAAATATTCATCTTTTTATAATTAATCTCGAAGTACTTTACACAATATTCTCAAAACAAGTTGGCTTAAATAATTTATACAAATATACAGTGGTTTTCATAAATTCAATTTTCGATTTAATAATTCAAGCTTGTAAAATTTAAATTTTACAATCATTAATTGCTATCGTATAGCGCTGTATATGAGACCCGGAATAAGCCGGCCTAGATTGAATAATATCCCCAGACATTGGTAGATGAAGAATAATACATGTAGCACTATACGGTAATAATAATAAATTTAAATTCTACAATAAATCTAATTAAGTTTAAACCCAATAATCTAAATCTAATGAAATTAGAGTATTAATCTTATAAAAAACTTTTGCTAAAATTTTATACTCTTTAGAACTAAGTTGATTATAAGAAATATTTAAATTAATTAAGCGAGTATTTTGACAGAGAGCTTCTGCTAATACTTTTATTCCTTCGTAATCAAGTCGATTATTACTGAGATCTAAAGAAGTTAAAGTAGAATTTTTACAAAGAGCTTCTGCCAATAATTGTCCTTCTTTAAAAGTAAGTAAATTATTACTTAGATCCAAAAATGTTAAAGTAGTATTTTTGCAAAGTGCTTTTGCTAGTTCCTTTATTCCTTCAAAGGTAAATTTATTACTACGAAGACATAAAGAAGTTAAAACGGTGTTTTTATAAAGAGATTTCGATAATGCTATTACTCCATTAGAAGTAATATGATTAAGACTGAGATCCAAAAAAGTTAAAGTAATATTTTTACAAAGAGCTTCTCCTATTATTTCAGCACCCTCAGAACCAAGTTGATTATCACAAAGATTTAAGGAAGTTAGAGCAGTATTTTTACATAATGCTTCTGCCAATGCCTTGACTCCTTTAAAGTCGAGTTGATTATCACTAAGATCTAGAGAAGTTAATGCTATGTTTTTACAAAGAGCCTCCGCTATTGCTTTTATCCCTTCAAATCCAATGTCGTTTTGTCCAATATTTAATGAAGTTAAAATAGAATTATTGTAAAGTGCCTCTGATATTATTTTTATCTCATTAAAACCAAAACCATTATAAGAAAGGCTCAAAGTAGTTATAGCAGTGTTTTTGTCAAGCGCTTCTGCCAATATCTTTGCTCCTTTAAAGCCAAGATTATTACCATCAAGATTTAAGGAAGTTAAAGTAGAATTTTTATAAAGAACCTCTTCAAATCCAAATTGAGTATAACTAAGATCCAAGGTGGTGAGGGTTTTATTTTTATAAAGAATTTCAGCAAATGCTATTCTTCCTTCAAAACCAATTTCGTTAAAGGAAAGGCTTAATGAAGTCAAAGTTGTATTCTCACAAAGAGCTTTTGCTAATATTTTTATATCCTTAGAACCAAGATTACAATCATAAAGATTTAATGAAGTCAGGTAGGTATTTTTATAAAGAACATCAGCTAATGCTTTTACTTCTTCAGAACTAAAGTTAATTCGAGAGAGATCTAAGAAAGTAATAGTGGTATTTTCATAAAGATTTTCTAATGAAATTTTAATTACTTTTTTATTAGTAGCTTTATCTAAATTTAAATATTTAATTTTTTGACTTGTTCGTAATAACATTGCAATTAAAGAATATTTAGTTGCTCGAACAACATTCTCAGAACCCTCATGCTTTCTATAAAAGTCCGTAAAAGTACGAGGTTTATGTTCTTCAGGATATAGCCAATTTACGATACCTTTTTTTAAATTACAATTATCTATTAATGTAGTATAAGAAGTATATTCAAATAATGGAATTGAACTATTTAAAGGTAATATATTTAATGGAATTAATGGTGCTTTTTCATCATCATTCAATGACATAATGTAAATTTTTATAAGACTTCCATCTTTGCAACGTAATAATGGTTCACTCCATAATATTGGAATAACAATTCTACACCATTGACGGTTTACAAGAAGGCATGAAAATAAAAACCTATAATAATTTTTAAGATAATTAAATATTTCAAAAAGGCATTCATTTGGTAATGTTATCATTTTCGAAAAAAAAATTGAATAAATAATTAAAAATTATTTCAATAAAATAAATGACGCATTTATTTCCCGGAGCATAACGGAGAACAACATGTCTATATATAAAAATTTGTGTAATATTATTAAATTTTTTTTTATAATTATTTAATATCACCAAAATTGACTAAAGTTATAAATAAAAGATATAGAACGACATGAATATCAAATAATGATGTGATTTTAGATCACATGATCTTATTCTGGAGTAACGTCGCGATTGAGCAAATTGGTTCAATTATCATTCATATAATTCATGAGCATGATGCAAATCATAAACAATGATTTTAAATTTTTTTTTCAATACAGTAATATGTTTCAATGTGTTTCAAATTGCGCACTTATTACATAGTCCTTACAGTAGAAACGTTCCACTGCATATTTCTTAAAGCAGATTTTTTATTGAGGTAAATCCAATTTTAAGTGACACCAATTTTCACTAGAGAATGGTACATTATAGGATTTTCTAATGTCATCCAATCATAATTATTGCAGACATTTTTAACCCCCCTTGTTACTAAAAACACGATTAGAAATATTAAATAATTATTATTCAATTCCTCTCCTTTAATATGATACATAAATATAAGTAATATTATTAATTATTGATATGCTTAAACTGCCAAATCAACAAAGGATACATTTCCATTTCAGATAACGCAGGGTAGAATTGAAATTTGCCGACCCTGCTTACCTAAAATGGGAATGCAATTCCTTTTTACGAATAATATTATATTATGCACACTTTGCTTTACGAGTCACCAATGGTATAGAAAATGGCGGGAAATTTTTAAAATAAAACAAACTTTTTTTTTGTGTTATGGTTTTACTATATTTTCTAAATTGTTAGAATGGCACGCGATATGGCAATGTATTATGGCAATATATATAAATTTCTATCATCTTGCCGTTTAAAAAAATGGTGCTTTTCTTTATTATTTTCTTTTTTTATTTTATCATAAACAATTTGATGAGAATGAAATTTTTTGTAATAATATTCTTATTCTTGCTCGGATTCTTTATGAATGCTCGATCATATCGAATTCCAAGATATGATAAGTATGATGGATGTGCAAGAATTCACGATGAATATGTTACAACCGGCACCAATGTTTTCGATTATGAAGATGTAAAAGATTGTTACGAGAGTTTTCCATTTGATAACGAAATTGCTTTTCAGGTATTTGTAAAGTACGGTAATAAAAAGAGTAATGTTGATTTTTTTGATTTTTTTTTTTGTTTGACAACTTATTAAATACATATGTCAATTATTAAAATTATAGACTATCGAAACGCTAAATACTTTATTTGATGGATTTTATCCATTTCTGTATAAGGCAAAGGAACCTCCACCACGTGGATTAGATTATAGGCCGATGGATTTATTAGTTCAATTGAGACTTTTACTAAGAAAACATTACGATACTTTATTCCAATTTATGGTAATTTATACACTTGTTTTACATACTTGTTTTAGCTTTCGATTTTAATATTTGACTGATTTTAATAATATTTTCATTCTTATAATAGGATAGTGTTAGAAAACTTATTTTTGAATTGAGAGACGCACATACAAGTTTTGTAACGAATTGTTTCTCTTCATTCATTTTTTATACGAATTTGACATTATATTCCATCGTTACTGATGATGGTGTACAGGTAACTTGAAATTTATTTATAAATACAAAGTTTTTTTAAAAGTGTAAAAAGTTTATTTTATTTATTTTATTTTATTATTCATTATCATATTAGAGAATCAAAATTTTCAATGACACTATTGATCCGACTAATATTAACTGTGAAGTAACTCATATTGATGGTCACCGTGCTATTAAAATGATTTCCGAATTTCCTAATTTTATCTCAAAAGATCCTGGTGTACGATTTAACGTAGCTATTGATATTAATTATCCAGGCATCACATTTTATAATCGAGTTGATTTACCAAAAACACCAAGCATTACTTATACTTTAAAATGTAATAATCATGTTAAATGTGTTAAAAGAAATTGGAAAGCAATTGGTATTCAAGAAATTTTAGACAATTTCAATAATTCGGAAACTTATTTTAACAACATTTGTAAAAATTCTACACTTAATTATAAATTACTTTCTGACAAAATTACAAAGATTAAAGAAGCTCATAAAAACGTTTATTATGATATAAAATCAAGTAAAGATATTACATTACTTTATGAGATTGTGGATTTTATTAGCTTTTTCAAAAAACAAGATTTTGGTGTTGTTAAAATTAAGAGTGAAAGTGTTCCTTTAAATAATACTTTGGCAATTGAAATTATTAAAGGATTTCAAGCATTGGTTGATACAGGAGTAAAAAAAGTAAGCAACTCAAAAATAGAGTTTGGACCTGATTTAATAAACATTCGAATTTATCACAAAAAAATTTGTGATATTTAATTAATATTCGAATTAATTACTGTGATAAATTTGAATACAGTATTTATGGTAAATTCTTATTAATAAATCAGGTTTCGAGCTCTTATTATTATTGTAATATTTGTAGTAATTATCGTCTTTTTGTCTATAAGTATTTACAATACGTATTTAATATTTTATTAAAGGTCGTCCTTGATTTATCCGATAACATTGGTGGATTTGTTGTGATCAGCAACTTTATCAATCTACTCTTATTTCCTAATACAAAAACCTTTTATAATATGGATATAAGAATCACTAAACAATTAAATCTTGTATTGCAAGATCTAGTAAATATAAGCGAAATGGTTACTACAAAAAATTTCAAAAAATTTCAATATGTAGGTAATCTTATTGGTAATAATGTTCTAATACGTGGTGGTGTTAAAGAACTCTATTCAAATAGATTTATTTTAGCTGATCCTTATGATTATAAAGATTTAATATCTCAGCACTTAATTACCCCACTTCCTTGGAAATCTGATGATCTTATCGTTTTAACAAATAGTTTATGTGGTTCCTCTTGTGCTCTTATTGCAGAAGGTGCTTCTGAAGTTAATAATGTTTCTACTGTAGCAGTTGGTGGATTTGTTGATACTCCTTTATCTTATGCTTCTTGTCAAGGTGGAATAGCTATTGATTCAACTGTTATATTTAATATTATATCTAAATTAAATTTACAAAATAATACTTTAATGCCTAAACCTTTTATTCTTGCTGCAAAACTTAATATTCCTTCATCGGAATTTTATAGTATGAAATATTCTGATAAATTATTAGAATATCTTTATAGACCTGCTGATTTTAGATTATTTTATAATGATCAAAGTTTTAGAGATCGTTCTATTTTGTGGTCACAAGCTGCTGACTTGATTGGAAAAAAATTCTAAAACTTATCCTTGGATGAATTTAATTAATTAAATAGAATTAATAGAATTTTTTTTTTTAATATAACTAATAATTAAATTACTAAATTTTTGATGAATTACTGTAATTATCATGTATGTTAGAAACTTCTTAAGGAATATATTAAAAGTTTCTTTATATCAGTCACATGATTATTATAACTAAAATTTCATGTGATTTTCATAAATTACTTCCGAGTTGTATGTTTTTGATGTCCCAACCTCCAAGCCCAATAATGCATAAATATTTTACTTTTATAAGATCTTGTCAACGTATCTATGCGTTTTACGGTACACTTTAAAGATTGTCATCTTAAGCCTTAGTCAAAGTATTAGAGATGTTATCGCCTCAACTTTGTATATTTAATTATCATTTAAAAGCCGATTATTGGATATGAAATAAATCCTTATTAGCACGTTCCTATAAAGTTTCTAATCTTATTTAATTATAAACATCTGAAGTTTATTATTAAGTCATTTATATAAGCACCTGTCTTTAATTATAAAATCTTAAAATTCAGATTTTGACTTTTAACAAATTCTTAATAGCGCAGCAATAATCGACAGTAAAAAAAATCTTTAAGATTTATTGATAATTGTAAGCTTGAAAATAAATTCATCACAATGATGAAAAATCTAACGTATACAGTATTTGCATATGTTGATGTGAAGGATTTCCAGTAATAGATACCCGTTTAAGAGTCAAAGCTACGAATTATAGCCCACTTTCGTTCGACTTACTAAAGAATTGCTTGAACACCTAAACAGTATATAGATCTTTTTCGAAGTGCTGAAATAATGAAACATATACGTCCTTTATTGTCATATTTTTAAACAACAAAACTCTTAGATTGAACCCTAAATATATAGCACCGATCAGGAATTTACCTCAAACAATTTCGGCTTTAAAAATGATACAGTTTATTTTACTTAATTTTTAATACGGGATAATTAGTGCTGTCAAGCCGGTGTCACGGGAAATTTTGTCACCTGACAAAATTAGCCGATCCAATTTCCGACCGATTACTACGAAATGTAAATTAATAAGCCTCGATGACTTTATTTTACTACATTTCTTCCGACGTTACCTCATTTCTCTTATTATTACCAACCTTTAAGCAATGCTTATTCAATTGCTTCTCATTAACAGTTCGTTACTTCATTTTCACGATACTATTCATATTACTTCATAGTCTGTAATCTTTATTGTAAAGTTATTTCATTTTTCTTGCCATATGTAAGATTAATAAATAAGATGTATTTAAAGGATATCTCTCACCAGAAAGTAAAAAGGGACCCGAAATATATGTAGCACACGTAACATTATGGTTTTTTGCCTTGAAAATAACCCTACGGCACGGCACTAAAATTTTTTTTGAGTAAACAGTAAATAAAGATTGTGTAACCCAAACAACCCTCAATCTCGGATAGCATGACAGAACTTCTTTTTAATTTGCTACCATGTCATATGATCTTCATCAAATATGATTGGCTGATTAAATATCGATAAATTATACTTTCGATATATTGAAAAGTCTTTGGGTTCAATCTATGTTGCGTAAACTCATAAAAGGACTTATTTAATAGCTTTTATCCTTATGGTTAAAAATTGTTATGTAATATGATCTAGAATTATTGATCATTAAATACATTAATATCATTCAATATTATAATCTTTAATTTTGACACTGTATTTTACTCTTTTTCAACATGAATGCAATTTTTCAAACATTAATATATAAAATATTATCTATTATATAGATTCTATTGATACAGTAAATATAACCTGCACCTGTTTTTTTTTTACATTATACAGTACATGTTTCATACATCCATATCCACAAACTATAGCTAACAAAACCAATGCTTTGCATCTCTTATAACTATTCAAACAATCTCAATGTTAATAAATAAGAGTTTTATAAGTATAAATAAATAAAAAAATGCAATTATTATATTAGCTGTTTAACAATCATATAACTGTATATTCACCCATAGTACATTTGTATATACATTTATGCATTCATTCTTATGCCTTAATATACGGTAAATGGGGCAAAACTATACTATCTAAAACGAAAAACCCTAAACTCCAGATGTTATACGCTTAGTTGTACATCTTCCTGGTCAACATTTAGTAACTTTATGCAAGTTATGCAGGTTGAAGTATAAGCGCTGTATTTTAACAAGCTATTTACCTTGCTGCTGTATAATACCCAGTGAGCAGTCATATAATGTATCTCTTTTTCTGATATATAAAATTTTGTGTAATAATAATGCATAAATCAAACTTCTGTTAGATATTACCAAATATAGTGTTCCTTAAAGCTGAGCAGATTATATAATAATCAACCAATCAAATTGTTAAAATTTGATAAATTCAGATTAGTCTAACAAACAAAACAAGTAAAAAATGTGAAAAATATAAAAAAATAGAAAAAACAGTAGTTTAAACCCACCTTGGAGCATTAACTAAAAAATGTTAGAAAGGTAATTTTATTTATAAACAGTCTCTAACCTATCCCAAAATGATTCTAATCCTAATGTTAAAAACTACCAGTATATATTATGTGATCTGATTATCTTTAAAGATTTCCAAATATAGAAATCAAACAACAATATGTAAATAAATTTTCTAAAATAATTCAATAAGTTTCTATATCTATATATATTAAAAACCTGTATAAATTTTTACATAAAAATAAATTGTTCTTGCTATAAAAAAAATAGCCAATTATTTCAGATATGTAGTTTAGGATCTCATCTGATTCTGTGATAGTTCATAAAGTAATTACTACACAGTGAGCACATTTCTATTAAATCTATAAGTTAAATTCTTGTTCAAGTTATTATATAAAAACAATTTTTTATAGAAGTACAAAAAGAAAAGTAATTAAGTATATTATTTTTAAGATATAATTTCAGGATCTGCTCCAATCTCATAATAATTTATAAGGTAGTTATTTGATAAACAAATAAAAAAGTAAGTACATTTCTACTAATTTATAACTTTATATATCAGAGATCAATATAGAATATAACTTATAATAATATAAAAAAAATTTTTTTAGATTAAGCACAAAAAAAAATCATTATGGATATTATTTTTTTTAATTATAACAATTTATAAGGTGTTATTAAGTTTCTGTATAATATTAAAAATAGAAGTGTACTTAAATAAATATTTAAATTCTGCTAAACAGTGTTTAGGCTAAAGATATCAAATCTGATGAGAAACAATTTCTGAAGAATAACCTTGGTTATGCTATAATAATTATATACACCCATATTACTACAAAATAGTGCACAGCTGCATAGTGTTTTGATTACTTGTGCAGTATTTAAAGTGCATGCATGTGTGCTATTTCAAAGCAACTCCAATTTTTCATGTGTTATATATTCATTTATATTGTATACACTATAGTAAAATCACTCAAAATGCACGCTTTTGGTACCAGATTTTAACAATATGCACTTAGAAACAATATGAAAATATGCGTTTATAAGGCCATATATATATTTGGGCCAGAATTTGAGTGTGCATTTAGAGAGGTTGTGCACTTATAGAAAGTGTACTTGGAGGTTTCACTATATATAACAGGAATGGCAAATGACAATGTTATTTAAAATTTTTGTGACAAATGACAAATTAGTAACAAATGACATAGGTTATTTGTTATTTTTGTCATTTAAAATAACATATTAAAGCTTTGGGAGCTTTAGAATTTAACCAATTCTAAACTGCTCAAAGTAATACAAAACCTTAACAATTACAGAATTTTTGCATTTTTAAATATAACCTATTTTGTTATTTGTTATTTACCTTTTAAATAGCAAAGTAACAAATAACAATATCACAATTTTATTTATGTCATTTAAAAGTCATTTGCCAACCTAATATATAAGGTGCACACTATTCTGGAACATGCATAGGCATTATTTTGAAGCCAAATATACTATTTATAGAAAATGTAATTTTTGAAATAACACTCATGTGCATTATTTTGCAGTAATATAGTATTAATTTTCTATATAGTTTTTTAATGATTATAATTGTTTTCTAATTATCGCTATTTTCAAAATTCTGTAATCACATGAAAATCATATGATATAAAATTGATTTTCCGATTTCAATGATTTTAAAGATTTTCATACAATATCCAATAAACTTATTAGATTTATAAATATATAAAATACAAGTTAAAAAAATTGTGTCGCGTTAAAAATGTCTTTATATAAATATCAAATAGGAACTTGTTATGGATGTTTAAAATGTCTATATTGTGATAAAGATCTTTATTTAGAAGACAAGTGCAAATGTAATTTAGATCAAAAGCCAACTAAAAAAAATACAAAAAAAACTGTTTTTATACGATATTATAAACCTACACTTGCATCTGAACAAATTAACTTTCTTAAAGAAAAAAGTATATTATTCAATTTTAATATAGATTTTTCTTCATTTACACTTTTTTCTTTATGTTCAACATGTCATAGTATATTTCAACGGTTAAAACTATCTATTAATAAGCCTATTTCTTTATCACAAACTTTACAAACTTCATTTTCTGATACTTCTATAGAAAGTTCTATAGATAATAATTCAATTTTAAATGATTTTGATACTTTAAGTGAAGATGATGAAGAGCAAAATATATTTGATCTTTCTTTTAGTTTATCAATTAAACCTTTTGGTAGTTCAGCATTACCTTCAAAATATTTACGAATTCAAGTTTTTTCTTTTGATGAATTACTTGTTGAACTTCATGCAAATATTTGTGCACTTTTGAAATGTAATGATATAGAAGATTATTTGATTGCTTATAAATTAGAAAAAGCGATTGGAGCTGGATCACAATTATCTGATATTAATGATTTTGAAAAATTTATTAATGATTATAACAATGCAAAGAAAAATAAGAAAAATATTGTAGTTATTGTTACAATGAAAAAAAAAATAACTAAAAAAAATAAACGCAAGGTAAATAATAATATAATATTACTTTTATACGATATAATAATAATTTTATTTTTAACTTTATATATAGATTATCAATGAAGATGATAGTTCATCACAAGATGAAGCATTAAATAAAAAAAAAACTAGTCGAGTTCCTAAAGTTACTGTATTAACTGAAGCCCAACAAATTGAAGCAACTCATGTTAAAAGTTTGCGAGAGTACTGGCATTGTAAACAACATGGATTGGCATGTTATGTTAATGAAGACATTCATATGAAACTTACTCATATGCATTTGGCATTATGGGCGAAAGATATAGTAAGTATTATAAGAAGTATTCTAAATATTATTATAATAATTTATAAATATTATTTTTTATTATAGATTAATGGCCAAGGAGATATTTATACTCTTCCGACACATCCATGTTTTGCTTTTGAAAAAGTTCGAAATTCAAAAAATTTAACAGAATTATCACAATTATCTCAAAATAACAATTGCTCTTCAAACTTTACATCACAATGGACAAATCCGTTGCCAATGCCACCGATAATGCCTTTTTTTTACCCATTTTCATTTGGTTCTTATTCTCAACCTTCTAATCAAAATACTATTCAAAACAATTCTTCAGATTTTTTACAATTACCTGAAGCATTCAATAATATAAAAAAAACACCACTTCCAACTTTATTACAATTTTTTGAATCACTTGACAAAAAAAATAATGAGACGGGAATTTTTACATCATTTATTGACAATTTTGAAAAAGAATGTATTCAAGTGGATCAAATTTATGATTTGACAGATGAAGAATTTAAAACTTTAGGAGTTGACAAAATAGGCTGGAGAAAAATAATAAGAAAGGCTGCCGAAGAATATAAATAATGAATTGTATCACTGGCTTTTAATATGTTATACAATTGAATAAAATTTACCGGTAGTTTTTGTCTAAATGTATTGAAAAAACTATCGATTCTAATGTTCTGAATATAAAAGAATTATTTATTATCAATAAATTTTTGGCATATATTATTAATTATAATTCAACACTATGTACTTTGCTATTCATAACTAGCATATTATTCACTTGATCTTTACACATACTAGTCTCATAAACTTAATAAATCTGTTCAATAAACTATTATACAAAACAAATTAACTTACTTCCTTAAAAAACAATCCAAATAGTTTTTTCTTAAAACTGTCGAATACAATAGCACTGGATGATTCATGTGTCCTTACATAACTATAATCATCATTATCGCTTTTTGGTATTCTATCCAACCAGGTTGCCAAATTACAGAGCAAAATCCTTCTTTGCTTCTTTAACATCCGATAATCTATTGAATGAAATTCATTCAATTGCATCCTTGGATTTAAAGGTTCTAGGCTGAATTTCTCTTATGTTATTATCCGACCTTAACTCCGACTGAATAAGACCAAAAAGCCAAATATTACAGGGTGCATAAATATGGGACAAGTATATCTCGTGTATTGATCAACATTCTGAGAAAGAATAGTCTTCAATCTGGCAACGCTTGCTTTACTTAATACCTACTAATTATAAAATAATAAATAAATTTTGCGAATTACAAAAATAGCAGCATAAATTAAACATTTTATACTATCAGATTCCTACTATTTTTTTGATAACTTGATGTTCGTAACAACCTATAAAGATATAAAAAAAATCATTAATACTGGTAATTAAAAACTAAATCAGCATATAAACTACAAATCTAACAAGAATATTATATTTTTTTCTAAAGTTTGCAAAAGCCTTAATATTTTAGCTTGTGAAAATAGATTCATAATGGAAACCAAGGGTTTTAAAACTATTATTAATTAAAGTTTTGAGAATTCTAAATATTTATTTAATCAATTTATAAGAAATATATATGCTTTATTTTCGAACAAATAAATGGTTACAGATAGTTTGAATGTCTAAAAAAACTTTCTGCTATATTAGAATTAATTTGAGCACATGCTATTGCAAGAGCATAAATCGGATCTGATGCTATATTATAATAATCTCTATTTCGTTTTATGAATGCTTTTATCCAAGCAAAAGCTGTTTCTATTGGATTTAAATCGGGAGAATAGGGAGGTAAATATTCAATTTTTGCACCAAATGATTCAATATACTTAACTAATCCTGAATCGTGATGAATTCTAGCATTATCTAAGATTAAGACACTATTTGGATATGGGTAAGGATTCATTTGAGGAATCTAAAAAGCAATTTATTTATATAATAAGTTATAATTTTTTTGTATTTCATTTATTAATTAAAAAAATTATTATATATACCACGTGTTTTATTACAAATTCTACAAATTGTTTTTTGTCAAAACCTCCTTCGATAATCTCAACTGCAATTAAGCCTTTTATTGTTAAAGCTGGTAAGATTGAATATCTTGTACCTCGTACAAAAACATTTTTTTTTATAGCTCGGGTATTTCTTAATGAATAGCCATATCTACGTATAAGACTTCTTTCATCTTTTGCTGCCTCATCTATAAAAATTAGCTGCTCCGGTTTATAATTTAATCCAATGTGTGATATAAAGGCACTTCTTAAAAGTTCATTTCGTTCAAAAGCAGCTTTATGAAGCTAATAAATAAATATAAATTGTTTAATTATTAATTTTATTTATAACTACATATATTTTTTATTATCAATTTTTTACCTTTTTTCGAGTTATTCCACAGTAAATTAGAGCTCTCCAAAGTGTTGGTATTGATATAGTTTTATTTGTTTGAAGTTCTAATTCATTTACTAATTCATCTAAGTACCAATCAACTTTTTGTTTAACAATATTTTTTAGTATCTGTAATTATAATAAAAATAAATATTAGTTTCGAATATATTTTTATTATAATAATTTTTTTATAATAAATTTATCTGCATATCCTCTCTTGAAAGTATTTTTTTTCTTCCTCGTTGTCTTTTAAAAGGATGTTCAACACATTCCCACTTATAGTATATATGTAAAACTTTATTAACAAGTTGTTTACTTATATATAATAGCTCTGCTATTGTTTTACGATCATAACTATCAAAATGTAAAAAAACTATTCTTTCTTTCAAATCATTACTATATGCTAAAGTCATAATTTCAAATATAAAATTTTATAAATTTTATACTTTAAGGTAGTAATTACTACTAACAAGCTCAAGACAACTTAGAATCTTAACAATCACTAGAGAATCGTAACAATCACAAGAGAATCGTAAAGGCAAAAAAATTTATTTTGAAATCAGAAAATCAATTTTATACAACATGATTTTCACGTGATTACAGAATTTTGAAAATAACGATAATATATTTAAGTATTTTAGCAATATATAGTTGAGTTTTGATAATCAAGCATTAAAAACAAGCTATTCAAGCTAATAAATTTTCAAATATATTAGTTATTTGTTAAGTATAAAAATTATTTGTGTTTAAATCAAAGTAGTATAATAAAATAATATAAAATATAATATGGGGTCTTTGCCTTGAAAATGACCTTACGGGGCTATGTAGATCTTATGAATAAAAATTAAAATTTCTAGCTATTCAGTAATCCAATTCAAACAAACTTTTTTTTATTTTGTAGAGCTTAGTGAGCTCTACAAAATAAAAAAAATTATTTGAATTGGATTATTGAATAGCTAGAAATTTTAATTTTTATTCATAAGATCTGCATAGCCCCGTAAGGTCATTTTCAAGGCAAAGACTCTATATAGTTAAACTAATAATTATAAAAAAAATATGATTACAGCTATACAAAAAATATATACTCAAAATAAAGATAACATAAGTAAATATAGTATTATATATAACTCAAATATAACAATTCAAAAATAAATAATTAAAATAAAGAAATTAGAAATAATTTATACATCGCATGTGCGATGTTGTCGCACCTGCCGCAGATCATAAAATTAGGTGTAAAGTAAAATCAAAACAATTAAATAACCCGTTTTTTTCATTGGTTAGAGTTAGGGTGAGGTATAGATTATGTGTATGGGCGAGAGGGGTTTTATAGTAAAATTTTGCAAGGAATTGTTTTTGTTAGAATCCTAAGAGTAGTTTTATATACTCAATTTTAAGTTATAGACGATTTTTGACAAAACGAAGTTTGTTTTGAATTTTTTGATCATGTAACATTACACCTGATCTTGAAATTTGATTAGGAGAGCGACATATAAGGCGCATCACATAAGGCAATGAATAAATTTACTCAAGAAATTAATACTAGAAAAAATTGATTTACTATATTATATTAGGATATATCAATCTGGTCCAGTCTGGTCTGGTCTCTAGTGAGACCATTATCATAGAATTTACAGTCCCAGTCTGGTCCTGTTCTTGGTCCTAAAAATAGTCCTTAAATAATTATATCATATTCTAATGTATAAGATCTTATTAACTAAAAATTATGTAGTTACTTACTGTTTAGATGTAAATAAATATTAAATGATCAATATTATACTTGATCAAGAAATTTGTTTAGGTAATATAGTATCACAGTTATATTTATATAGTTCTTTCAATAGTTCATAGTTCTTATTGGTCTTGCTCTGGAACTGGACTAATATATCCTTATAATATATAATTAAATAAATTTTATTTAATAAAATATTCAATATTATTCAAGCAACTTTTCTATATGTCAATATATTTGGCATCAACAAATTACTGTATTTTACTTTTTGTATTAGTAGATTTTTAAAAATAAAAAATCAAGAAACCAAAATATATTAACAAGTATTTTTATGATTTTGATAAATTTAATAAATAATAATAAAATCAAAAAGGAATTGCTCAAGTATTAATTTTAGATTGATAATAATAAATGTCAGAGATGATGCTGAAATTGAATGATGCTAAAATCCATGTAATCTCTATATCAACAGATTCCTAAAATTTTTGAAAATTGTATAAACAATTGATCTATACTACACATAATTAAAACAATTGAATACTATAGCTGGTCAGTTAGAGTGGGTTAATTCATATATACATAAACTACTCTTGATATCTATATATAAAAAACCTTTTAACTATATCAAAAAGACAACCCTAACCCTAATTATGAGGTAAAAATTTTTTGTTAGTGGTTTTATAGATGCTTTTTGCCTTGTAGTTAGGGTTAGAGTTAGGGTCACCTTTTTGATACAGTTAGAAGGTCTTTTATATATTGATATCAAGAATGTAATTTATGTAGTATACTATATAGGCATACTGAACAGTTTCAACTGTTTTGATTACATAGTGTAAATCAGATTTTCAAAAATTTTAGGAAATCTGTTAATAACAAAGATTACGTAGATTTCAGCATTATCTGATTTTAGCATTATCCTCAACAATAAATGAGCACTAATCTAATTACTATTAAAAATAATACTTGAGAAGATATCAATTATATTATTCCTTAAACCAACTAGTTAAGCAGACAAATTTTATAATTTTATATCTAATTTATTTGTTTTAAAAATAAAAATATTTTATAAATTTTTTTATAAAAACTATAATTATATACTATTTAAAACTTATTTTTATTTGCTTAATATCTATAAAAAATTTGAGATTGCTTATAAAAGAAAATTTTATAATTTTTAAAAAAATTTTAATTTTAATAAAATTTTTTTTTTTAGTTTTATTTAATAAAATTTAAAATGTAACCCTATTATCTTAATCCAAAGTTGTAAACAATTTAAAATTAAACTACTTTTATTACTAGGAAAATGTGAAACATTAAAGTCCAGAGCATAATAACAGATAGAGGACCTCGAACAATACATATAGAGGTTATATTGGCTTTAATATAAACTTTTTGTAAATTTTATCCACTTTTTATTAGAGCTAATTAACCTTATTTTATATATGGGGCGCAGTCAATTAAAACATGGCTTATAGCTTTTTTTCCATTTTGAGAAAATTACATTTGAAATTTAGTATAACAACAACAATGGTAATTTATTATTAGTAGAACCTGTTTGATCTACATGAATTAGCCAATCATGCAAGCTCTTTTCTATGACTATTAGCAAGAATCAACAAGCTAATTTCTAAAACCTATCTTTAGATCGCTTCTATTCCCATATGGTATTTAGAAAAATAGGTATCAATTAAAATTTTATTATATAAATCAATGCTTTAAATGCTCAATTCTATAGTCAAATGCAAGCTTTAATTGATAGCACTGTTAATTCATTTTTGGAAAAAAATGCCATAAGCCGTGTTTTAATTGACTGCTCTTCATATAAGCTTTAATATTTTTTTTTTTAGGTTTAATGACCATCTGCGTGGATTGTGGTTTTTATTGAATATTTATAATAATTATTACATTAACGAGTGTACAACTAGCCACATGTGCACTTTTGGTGCCTAATTTATGTAGTCCGCCCAAAGGTTCTATACTAGCCACCACACCGCAGACCAACTATGGGACCTGCCTATTTAAACCCTCTGATTAATGCTTCGCCTATTACTTATATGCCCCAACCATTTTTATTAATGGCCAGGGTTTTATTCCCAACAAACCAATGACCCATAAGGGCTACTTTACCCTAGCAGAAAGTGTCAGCCTTACCAGTACATGTCCCATACAATTAACTGAGAGGTCTTCAGAAACAAATGCAACTGCATAAGTCACCTTATACTACCTTTATAAGGTTCGTTCTGACCCTGGCACTGATCTTCTTTTTGGTAGCACCGTCAGAGATCATCAATCTACCTCCTTATTCAGAATTTGCCAAATAGGTTTCTGTTTTTCTGGTTTTCTTGAATTTGATAGTATAACAAATACAAATTGCGCCTGAGAGCTCCCATTCAAGATGGTGGAACCAAGATTACAGGTTTTTCACTCAACCAATCTGAGACACAGTTACCGAAACACAGGCTTATTTCCAAAACGTTGCCAGTGGGATTTGAACTTTCAACCTGCCGCTTGGGAGATGACAATCTGGCTACGTCTCTAGGTTACCACACCCTATAAGCTTTTAATATTTAATTAGTAATTCGCGAGAGATGGAAAGAATTACTATAGTAATACTATATATATATATGGGGATATTAAATATAATAAAAACAATTAATACCTATAATCTAGAGCCGGAATTAAAATTTCTCAATTCTGTTAAGTTAACATCTTTTGTATTGCTAACCAAACTGTAGAGTCAAGTTTTCTCTTTCTAATAATGGTAAAATCATCAAAATTGCCTAAATATCAAGAGATAATATTCTCATTTTTGTCTTTATTATCATATAAAATTTTTTTGCAGATCTGCAAAGAAATTTCATATAGCCACAAAGACAAAAATAAGAATACCTCTTGATATATTAGACCAATTTTGATGATTTTACCACTATTAGAAAGAGAAACTTGTCTCTACAGTTTGGTTAGCAATACAAAAGATGTTGGCTTGACAGGAATTGTGAAATTTTGGTTCCGGCTCCTGATTATACGTATTAATTGTTTTATTATTTAATATCCCATTTCTATATATAGAAATTCTGTATATCTCTCACAAATCACGAATTAAATAATTTTATCTATTTAAAAATATAATAAATATATTTTTTTCAAAAAAATATTTTTTTAAAAAAATTTTCTTCAAAAAAATTTTTTTTCAAAAAATTTTTCTCAAAAAAAATTATTTTCCAAAAAAAATTTTTTTCAAAAAAAATTTTCTCCAAAAAAAATTTTTCTTCAAAAAAAATTTTTTTCCAAAAAAAGTTTTTCTTCAAAAAAAATTTTTTACCAAAAAAATTTTCACCAAAAAAAAATTTTTTCACCAAAAAAATTTAAAAAAAATTTTTTCAAAAAAAATTTTTTTTTATTTGGTTATCCAAATTTTAAATATCCATGGTTACTGTAACCACATTTTATAAAATTGTTAATAACTCAAAATTTTACTAGGGTAACCCTGTTGTGTTACTAACAAAAATGTTCCTCTCACGATTTTGTAGTAATTTTGACTTTAACTCTAACCTAACTCTAGCCAATCACAACTCTATCCCTAACTCTAACCCTAACCCTAACCTTAATATTATACTAATCCTAACTCTAACAATATTACATCTGGGCTTAGTTATGGACCCTGGTTATTGTAACCTATGGTTACAAATATATTAATTCATTTTAAATATAATTTATTTAAAATTTATTAATTTTATCCATTTTAAATAATATAACATTGAAAGCTTTTATCCACTTTTAAATATAACCTTTTGGCCAATAACCTTTTTTTTTTTAACTCTTTGACAGTCTCGCTGGTACCTTTATTAGATATTATATATATAATATAACTAAACTATGTTAATTACTTATTATCAATACTATCTATAGCAGGTCTGGCATCACTCGAATACTTCAAGAGCACCTTAGTGCAACCTATCGCACTGCCTTACTGATAAGACAGACAATTTTGTCAGCCCCGTCAAAAAGCGACATAGGATTTCTTTTCAAATCTCTCTCATCTAGCATCAATAGTAAAGATAACCAAATATACAAGAAGAACATTGTAGCTAAGAAAATAAAAGGGTAATAAAAAAAAAGGGAAATACTACAAACTCTAAACGATATACCAAAAAGCAAACAAAATAAAAATGACTACTAGAAGAAAAATTCTATTACTAATAACGGAAAGCTAACAAAATAAAATACAAACAATAAAAAGAAAAAGAAGAAAGAAACAAAGAAGAAAACAGAAATAGAAATAAACCTAAATCTGAAATTAACAGTAAAAATTATATAATACTGTGCAAAGAAACGCCTCGCCAAAGTATTATATATACATAAAAAAGAAAACTAAAAGAACATTCTGGAATTTCTCTCCACAGATCTGCCTACTCTATTACGTCACATTCTATTATGCATCTATTCCTGTTTATCCATCTGCATGCCTTCTTCCCGATTAGGATAGGAACAAACAATGCAGATCTTTTGGAGGGGTACACCGAATTTTCTACTTTTTGTCAAAAATTCCAGCAAAACTGACTTACAGCGAGAATATGATAGTGGGTATATAGTTGAAGAAGTTTTTGTAACCAAAAACCTTAATTGATAATCCGGATAAGATCAGCACTATTACTATATTGGGACAATAGTAAATTTAGGATAAGTACAATATAAACTTTTTATTATATGCTGAAATCTGACAACCATGACTATGGAGGTAATTTTTTTATTAAGTTAATAGCACAAGTCAATTAATTGAAAGTTGTAGAGCTTACTGGATGTATATAATGGTGGTTAGATCATTCAAATTGGCCTATTATATGTTGAGATATTGCTAAAAAACGATTGGCTGACTATATAAAATTCTATGTAAACAAACTAGAAATTTTATATAGTCAGCCAATTGTTTTTTAGCAATATCTCAGCAAACACTAGGCCAATTTGAATGAACTAACCACCATTAGATGCAACTTTCAATTAATTGACTTGTGCTGTTAACTTAATAAAAAAATTACTTCCATAGTCACGGTTGTCAGATTCCAGCATATAATGAAAAACATAGTAATTTCCCCCAAATTCTATATAAAAATAGTGCTGATCTTATCCGGATCAGTAATTAAAGAGAGTGATGAAAAACTCATTTTTCTTAGTTCATTGTCTAGCCAAGCTATAATCTCTTCGTCAATGAAAGTTTTCTTTTTTAACTTCTACCAGAATTTCTTGTACCAAGGGCACTCACTGCTAGTTATCTTGCACAACTGATGCTTCTGGTTTGCATGCCGAATATATAAAGGAGTCCCTGACGACATAAGGAAGGTTGACCTTTATAAAAACTAGTATTACTAGCTGCTTTGTTTTTTACTAATAAAAATTTTTTGTTTTTCTTTTGTTCGGAAATTTGTACAAGTGATCAATGAGAAGAGTTAATAACCTCTTTTCAAATATAACATTTTAGCAAAAAGTACCTTTTTTATTCAAAATTTCAATATAACCTCTATATATATTGTTCGGGGTCCTGCAAATAGTCATTCAGATAATTTTTTACAGGATCACCCACTATATCGGGCTGATCTATATTGATCTGTTTATATGGTTTGAAATGCTAATTGGCTTAATATCACGTGAGTGGAACCTGATAACACAAATAATTTATTAAAAGCTAATTCGCGTAAGAATGGTAGTACTTTTATAATAAAATTTGGAGCAAATTTAATATAAAATTTATATATGACCCGAATCTGGAATTTCTTTTTACATATATAATTGTAAAAAATTTTTATAAAATTGCTAAAAGAAAAATTAAGATATCTCAAGAACTACTTAACCAATTTTATTAATTTTACTACTATTAAAATCAAAAAACAAGCTTTACAAACTTTTATTAAAAACTAAAAATGTTAACTTAATAAAAAAACAACTTTATTTAGAAAGAACTGCCAGATTTGATTTACATATAAATTTTATATATTAATTTATTTCCAAATTTTATAATAGTGACTCTGCTATTCTTATGCAAATTAGCTCTTAAGCAAAATTTATACTTTACTTAGTAGTAACTAAAAAATTTATTTTTGGAAACTTATAAAATTTTAAGAAACTTTTTAAAATTTTAATAGTAAAATTAAAAAAATAAGTTTTGTTAAAATATAATATCTTTATCAAAATTAAAGATAGTATAATAAAATTTAAGTATATTATTTATAAAAGAAATATCTTTAATTTTATTTAGTAAATAGTAAGTGTTAAGTTTAAATAAATTTTAAAAAAAAACTTAAAAAAACTTTTAAAAATAATTTAAGCAGGCAAATTTACCTGCTAGATGGTTTAAAGAATAAATTTACATATTTAAATTTTATTGAAAATTTATATAGTATGCTTATACTTGGTAAAAAACAAGAAAAGAAAAGAGAATTTGCCACAAAAAGCACAAAATATAGAAAAAGAAGCCTCTGAAACTGAAGTTTAGAAGATAGTTAGAGAAGAGGTAGCTTGTTGGATCAACAATGGCGAGTGAGCTAGTTGGTGAAAAAAATAGTTGGTAGTTATGTAAGAACCATCCTGTGAAGTATTATACAACTTAGAACAAAGCTGTATAGTACGAGGAAAGCCTCACTATAGCAGGTCGCACATAGGTATTCTCTGAATAACTGGGTGAGCTAATATTTGTAATTTAGATTATAGAAATAGTAGTTTTTCTTTTTACCAGTATATAATTTTTGTTATTATATTAAAATAATACAATCCCTAATAAAGTATTAGCATGGCTGCTGAAAATAAAGTATGATTATACTTGAAAATTGATATACAGTCAAACCTCCATATAGTCACCCTCTATATAGTCACAAAACCAATATAATCACTTTTGTAAGTTTACCAACCTTTTTACTATAATTTTCACCTCTATATAAGCACATTTGCATTATAATCACTATCACAATTTTTTATTTACCACCTATATAAAATTACCCCTACATAATCACATTATTATTATAATATTTTGAATTAATTATTTTATTATTATAAATATTTTTGTAAGTTATTAATTATTATTTTTTAACAAGTAAAAATTTTTAAATTTGTTTTTTTAATAATCAATTATCTTTTCTACATATAAAAGTTAAAACTATACTAAGTAAATTAATAAAAATTATCTAAGTAAAGTTGTTCATTATACAAAATTACATATACTCTAAAATTTTGAGATAATTTGGTTAAAATCGTATTAATACACTTTTACAATTTACGTTTAGGCGAAAAAAATTAAAAAATTTAAAAATTTTTTAACTTAATCGTAAATTATAAAAGTGTATTAATAAGATTTTAATCAAATTATCTCAAAATTTCAGAGTATATGTAATTTTGTATCCCGAACAAGTTTGCTTATATCATTTTTATTGATTTACTTTAGATAATTTTAACTTTAATATGTAGCTACGATATACGATTATTTTAAAAAAAATTAAAAAAAAATTTTTTAAAATAATCGTATATCGTAGCTACATATAAAAGTTAAATTATCTAAAGTAAATCGATAAAAATGATCTAAATAAAGTTGTTCAGTATACGAAATTACATATACCTTGAAATTTTGAGATAATTTGGTTAAAATCTTATTAATACACTTTTATAATTTACGATTAAGTTAAAAAATTTTTAATTTTTAAATAAAAATTTTTATTTATTAAAACTTCTATATAATCACAATTTTTTTTATATGGCAATTTTATTATAATTGTGATTATATAGAATCCCTCTATATTAGTCACATCTCTATATAATCACCACTTTTCATATCCCGAGGGTGTGATTATATGGAGGTTTGACTGTAGTTGAAATTCTAATACTAGTAATATAGCATAATTAGTTTAAATAGTAGCAGAAAATATAACTCATAACCCTATAATTTGCTAAATCTCTAGTAATATAAGAAGAGAATTGCTATTTTCACCCCCCACTTTTGCTAACCCACCCCCCAGCCGGCCTCCGACCGGCCTCCGACCCTTCCGACCTAGTCACGTGCAGCGTAGTACAAATAGAGATCACGCGACTTTCGAATTTGTGCATTTTTAACAAAATTTTAGGCTACGCAAAACCGATGATCGCGTGATTTGTGTAACCAATAAAGCCAATCAAATTTCGAATCAGAACTTGGTCCAAATTGAACCAATTCGGGTTCACAAATTGAACCATTTCAGGTTCATTTGAACCAGAAATTGGTACAAATTGAGCAACTTCGGGTTCATTTAAACCGAACTTGGTTCAAATTGAACCAATTGGGTTCATTTGAACCAGAACTTGGTTCAAATTGAACCAATTGGGTTCATTTGAACCAGAACTTGGTTCAAATTGAGCCACTTCGGGTTCATTTGAACAGAACTTGGTTCAAATTGATCCATTTTGGTTCATTTGTACCAAGTTCTGGTTCAATTGAACCACTTCGGGTTCATTTTGAACCAAGTTCTAGTCAAATTGAACAACTTCGGATTCACTTAAACCAGAAATTGGTTCTAATTGAGCCACTTCGGGTTCATTTAAACCAACTTCTGGTTCAAATGAACCCGAAGTGGCAATTTGAACCAAAACTTGGTTCAAATGAACTCGAAGTGGTTCAATTTGAACCAGACTTGGTTCAAGTGAACCCGAAGTGGTTCAATTTAACCAGAACTTGGTTCAAATGAACCCGAAGTGGTTCAATTGAACTAGAACTTAGTTCAAATGAAGCCGATGTGGTTTAATTTGAACCAAGCTCGGTTTAAATGAACCCGAAGTTGCTCAATTTGAACCAATTTCTGGTTCAAATGAACCTGAAATGGTTCAATTTGAACCAAGTTCTTGTTCAAATGAACCCGAATTGGGTCAATTTGGACCAAGTTCTGGTTCGAATTTTGATTGGCTTTTTTGGTTACGCAAATCACGTGAGCACGGGTTTTGTGTAACCTAAAATTTTGTTGTAATGCACAAATCGAAAGTCACGTGATCTCTATTTGTACTACGTTGCACGTGACTAGGTCGGAAGGGTCAGAGGCTGGTCGGAGGCCGGCTGGGGGTGGGTAAGCAAAAGTGGGGTGTGAAAATAGCAATTCTCTATAAGGAATGTCTATAATATATGCAGTTGGTGAAGACTTTAACTTAATAAAACTTCTGAAGCAAAATAAATATTGTTTGATCTAATTAGCAATATAAAATAACAGTAGTGTTAAATTATATTACTAGTGTTCAACATTACTATTATTTTTGTAGTATAATATAAAGATCAGGTAGAACATAATATTTTTTAAAAAAATGTCCATAATGCAAAAATTTGGTTATGAGATCACCTTTGGGGCTCTAACAAATAAATTTCTAAAATTTGGTATAACTATACTTTGCTCTATTATTAATTTTAACCCTAACCCTAATATTAATCAAAATTTAATTTTTGTTTATTATAAAATTATTTTAATTTATATATTACACAAATTTTTATATTGATGGTATTAAACACCATAGGTGAGATATATAATTTTTGTAAAATAATAAGTATTCTTTTTTAAAAACTTATAAAAACTCTTACTATTGGAATATTAAAATAGCATTAGATTTTTTTTTATTCTATGATCTATATTTTTATACTACTGTACTTTTGTTTTCTCAAAAAAAAAGTAAATAATTTTTCAAAAGTTATATATCGCAACTATGTGTTCAATATCACTAACATAAAAATTTATGTGACATGTAAATCAAAATAATTTTTATAAAAATAAAAATTAAATTTCAATTAATATCTGGGTTAGGGTTAAGACCTGAGATGAAGCAGGGGCATAGTTTATACCAAAATTTCACAAGAGATTTTTTTGTTAGGGCCCCAAAGGTGATTTCATAACTGAATTTTTGCATTATATTAAAAATAACACATTCTACCTTATATTCACATTACACTGCAGCTCATAACAAAAATAATAGTAGTGTTGAACATCTGTAGTGTAATTTAACAATGCTGTAATTATTTATTATAGCTATTTGAATACAGGAAATATGCATTGCCAATATAAGGTATTATGTGCAGAAAATATGGCTTCATGTTTTATCATTTTCAAACTTAAAATTTACAAGATTTTTTATATGCATGCTAGAAATCTCTGTAACTTTTTTTTATTATCATAAAAGAAGTGATCTAAATTATTCAAATTTGGTAATATTAAGACTATAATTTTAGATATTATCTTTGCAAAATTTCTATTATTGAACAAAATATAAAATTGTGTAATGATGTTCTGTACAAAATTGATAGTAAAATATTTATTTACTATGCTGATTATTTCTATTCTATTTTTAGATATTTAAAAATTTTATCAAATTTCTAGACTTCCATAACTCATTTTAATATTAAGTTAACTAGTTATAAAATTTGTACAAAATAAGCTTTGTGTTTTATAAATTAATATTTAACAAAAATCTCAATTTTTGTTAAAGATCTCAGAACCCTATTTTCAAGGCAAAAAGACCCCATATTATAAATATATAAATTGCTTTCTAATATTATAAACATTACACATTTTTGTCATTGCTGATGCTGATTTTGGCTGATGGAAGTTCATGTGATGACCTACAGAAATTGGCCATTAGGAATCACGATTTAGTGGATCAAAAAAATCAAAGAAACTACTCATCATGCACTAACAAAAAGTTTTCTTTGAGCAGTTATACTACGCAACATGCTAACTTCTATCTCTAACGCTAACCTTAACCCTAACATAAACAAATTTTAAATAATTTATAGCTGTTGACGATCCTGCAGCAATTAAACTAATTTGTCATGTAAACTTCAACATCAGCCAAAATCAACATCAGCCGTGAAATTATATATTTTCACTGACTTGCTAATATGCAATAAATCTGCGATTTTTTTTTTACTATAACCATTATAATAAAGGTATACAATTCGTCAGCGAAGGTTTTCACTAAAAACAGATGAATTTTTAAAAAAGGTAATAATAAAATCGATAAATTTTAATAACCGTATTAATAAATTATTATTACGCTTTGTAAAAAGATATAGCCTCTGCAGATCACAATGTCGTAGATTTTATAGATTTTAAGAGATTTTAAGAATTTTACTAATTTCAAATAAATATAAACATAACCAATCTAAAATATAAAGTAACTGACAATCTAGAATCTCAGAAAATTTTCCGACCATTGTAACAAAAATCATGCGGCTACATCTTTTTGCAAAACGCAATAAATTTAAGTTTATTATTTCATATTTTATGAATCTTATATATATTAAAGTATGATCTAAAAGCTTAAAAAATGGTAAAGAAATCGGAAATCAGAATCAGAAATCATCGATTTCTTTTTCTTTTCTTTTTTTTTTGAACTGCAAATTTTGCAAACCAAAAATAAACCCGATAACTTGTAAAGAAATATTGGATGGTTTTGGACGACTAGATTATTGAACACAGATATAAGTGTGAGTACTTTTGCAACCTGATTACATTTCTATTCGTTAAAATTTGGCGACGTAGCCGCCACTTTATCATGTACTAGTTTTGGTACAATTTTTATATTACAATAATAGCAAACTACATAGACCCGCATTTAAAATGCCAAAATTTGTAAAAGACCGGGCACATACGGTACTTTCTACGTATCAAAATGTTATTCATAGATTATTTGTAGGCGGTATTTAAAATTTATTAAATCCTTAAAGTTTTAATACAGGGCATAAAGGATTGATATCGAAATAAGTGGAAATTTTCTAACTTCTAATCTATCAAATTAGAATGTTATCTAATCAGAATGTACGATCCTCCATAACATATAGTAAGCGTAAAGTCCCCTGCCAAATTGGGAGGGTATTTTATTGATCAATGATATTCGGTATTGTCATTTCATATAATTTGCTACCTATAAAAAGATTGTTAAACAACATTATAGTATAGAATAATATGATTTATTAAAAAAAAAAAAAAAAACAAATAAAATTTCTAATTACCTTGATATTTATGACTATTATTAAATGAAATAATGCTACTTTTATAATGAGAATCGATATATAAATGTGCAGATTCATTTTTTACAATTTGTAGTTTTTTATCAGATTCAGCTAATTCTGATAAAATATTTTCATTATTCTGCCATTCCTCAAAAATATCAACAATTTCTTTTGCTGTTGGTCGTTTTTCTGGTTCAATGTTCCAACATTTCATCATTAAATCAGAGTAGCACATTGCTGTATTTTCGTATATATGTGGTCGATAACCCTTACAAACTTGTAGTTGAAATTGTAATTCAGATTTCTGCTCAAAAGGAATAGGTATACCATATAAAATTTCCCACAATATTATACCAAATGAATAAACATCAGATTCTTTAGTATATACTTGTTTTTTCAAAACTTCGGGAGCAATGTAAGGTAAAATCCCATAAATTCCATCAGATTTTGATTTTAATGCAATATTAGCTGCTATCGAAAGCCCTAAATCTGCAATGTATGCACTCTTCAAGCTATCTTGTAGTATATTTCCGCTATGTAAATCCTGATGAATAAGGTCATGAGAATGAATGATCAGAAGATCTGATGCAATACATTGCAACAGATTTAATTTATCTTTCCAATTCATTTGTGCTATGATATGTAAATTTTGGCGTAAATTACCATATCTAGCATAATCAATGACGAGGATGTAATCTTTTGAGATCTTATCTCTCGATATACCAAAACATTTTAAAAACGTTGGATCTTTAAGGCTGATATCGCAATATGCTTTTAACTTATTATTAAAAATATATATATTAAATTATTAATATAATAACTAATAAAAGATTGTTAATAAAAATTACCTCTTTTGTAAATTTTTCATGATAATGATTTGATCCATGAAGTACTTTAAGTGCAACATGGCAAATTATATTTTGTATATCATTATACCAATTAGCGGAATATACAGTTGCAAACCCACCTCTACCTATCACCTCAATAATTTCAAGTTCATCATAAGAAATCCATGATAAATGATATTTATTATCAATCAATATTTTCTTCAACTTATCCTCAATTTCAGAAACTTCAGAATTGTGCATCCATTCTTTTTTGTTAATATATTTATACCTGTTGATGGTTCCTTTTTTCTTCCTAATCGATGATTTAAATACAGTATATTAATTTGTTAAGTATTTTGATATACCAATTCGTCAGATTTGTGGAACTTGACCTAAATCCGAACCCCTTATTTTATTATCCAGTAATTACACTTATGTTTTATTACTTATGACGAATAATTGTTACTTATTACGATTTTCAAATAAAATCTAGAATATAAATTTTAAATTCAACTCAGATTGAATTTTATAATAAGTAACAATAAACAATTATATCAAGTCCGATCCGTAATAATTGGATCTTATATCTATTAAAAATTATAGATAGGAGATTAAATAAAGGTCAAATTGCTCAAATCCGCCTAATTGTAATGAAATAATGCAGTTTAGTGTTTTGCTACACAGCACGACCGAAGGTTACTAATCGAATACCAAAATCAGATGTTAATGAGTAATCCTTTCAAGAAGAAAAATAAATCATCTTTAACTTGATGTTTTGTTTGCGAAATAATATTTGTTTCCTTAAAGAAAAAAAATTTTTTAAAGATTTTAATTTTATCGTACATGTACTTTTTTTCTTTTTTGATCCTATTCTCTGATCTTAAATAAATATAACTTATATATATATATATATTTGGAATTTAAATACATCTGATTTTGTAATTTTGCAGTGTTACGCCGCCATATACCCACATAAATTTTGACTCAAGTTAAAAAATTTACCTTTGATACCAGTAATTGGCTTTATTTAAATCTCTTGTTGTCCCAATTCCGCTTCGATAACATTCAGCAACTCTTACTATTCCCATCATATACTCTTTTTCTGCAGCCTTTTGATAATAGATAAATGCCTTATGTTCATTGTTTTCAACTCCAATTCCATGCTGATAGCAATATCCAACATTACACATACCAATAGGATTACCCATTTCTGCCAATTTTCGATAAAGAATGAATGCTTTATGCTCATCCATTTCAATTCCAGTTCCATTCTGATAACAATGTCCAGCAAGCATTATTCCAGCAAAGTCACCCATTTCTGCAGCTTTTTGGTAATAAATGAATGCTTTATGTACATCCTTTTCAATTCCAATTCCACTTTGATAACAATATCCAAGATTGCATATGCCAATAACATTACCCGTCTCTTCTAATTTTTGAGTATAAATGAATGTCTTATGTTCATCCTTTTCAACCCATTTACCATGCAAATAACAAATTGCAAGAATGATTTGAACCATAAGATTGATTTGATTATTTAAGCAAAAGTTAATAATATTCTCTGGATTTTGCCCCTTTTTTATTAGCAATTGATCTAATTTATCAATAATTACACGAGAACTTTTGCATTTTAATCTTTCTTCAATACACAAATTACCATTTCATTGACAATTTCATTAAGAAAGGCCTTTTGCTTATCTTCTAAATACAATTGGGTAACATTGTTGTCTATTTGAGAAATATCTGATGAGCTATTGATGCTTTCAGGTTGCCTTACAGACATGTTATTGTAAGTTGACATTTTGACGCATGAATGTTTTACTTACGAAAACATCAAATTATTGAGATATACATTACATTATTTTACAATGATTATTTATATTTGTTGCTATCGTGTTACAACTATGCAAGATTTGGGAAGAGAAAACGAACATTTTTAGCTTGATACTAAATCTAGAGTTGGTGATCAATGAAAATTTTCTTAATTAATCATATGATCGATCATTCATAAATGTTCGAAAGTTTGTTCGATTGAACTACAATCGATTAAAATTAAAGATCGATCATAAATCAACTAATTACTTGCACAATTATATGACCTATCGTATGATCGATCATTATCATTATAAAAGTGCAATCAGCGATGTAAGAATTAGAGATGGTTATCTTTCTTTTCATCCAATGCTTCTGCCTGTCTCTTAGTAACTTGAAAACCAAAAGGCAGTATATTGACGCTTGTTTTTTGATTAGCGCTGATAGGTCTGTGGATGCTACAGACAGTACAAAGACCTATGCTCGGTTATTAGGCTCTGTGCTCCATAGCATTGCAAGGGCCTGCTTTGGTGATTAAACTCCGAGGTTGCTGTAAGCAATACAAAGAGCTCATATTTGTTGATTAGTTCCCACGGCTGTAACAGCAGTGCAAAACCTATAGCATAGTAGTATTCACTTCGAAATGATCGAACGATCGTCTCAAAAAATTTTTTTTATGATCTGCCGCGATCAAACAGATCTAACTAAATCTATTTACTCTATTCATAAAAATAAAATGAAATAACATATTATTTCTATTCTTATCGCTACATATCGCAAAGTATCGATGAAGTTTTACATGTATATAAGTTTAACCTTATTGTTTTCTCCGTACTATTTATATTAGCAATAATGTAACAAATTGTTAATCGATTAGTTGATAGGTTATTTTATTTAACTACTGGCATCAATTTTTTCGACTAATCGATTAATTGACCAATCGATTAGTTGATCGATTAATCGATTAATCTATTAGTTGACCAATCACTTAATCGATTAATCAATTAGATGACCAATTGATTATTGTGTTTGCAAAATTCTGTAAACTAGCATTGAAGTTTTTTTAAGATTATGCACTCGGCACTTGTTTACATAGTAAAAATGAATTCTTACTTTTATCTTGATTCAGAATTATTTACCAAAACATTTATGGGCGCTATTCAATATAAAGGGGAGATTGCTAAAAAAAATTTTATTTTAATAAATTATACTACAGTACTAATTTTAATAATTTATTTAAAGTATAATTGGCATGATCTACAAAAACGTGATTTTCTCGAATTTTGGTTGATCTCCCCCTTTTCTATTGAGTAGCTGGTAGCGTATAGATTTAAATCAATATAAGTTGATTCTAAATACACTTAAGTTAAAACAAAATTTTTAATTCACACAAATCAAATAAAGGTGATTCCGAATCCATTTAGCGCATATTCAATTAAAAATATTTAATCAGCAGCTATGATGTTTATGTATATAAATACTACCAGAGCAGTATATGGTACGACCATACTGATTTGGTCATCCATACCATACCATATTGATATTCGTATTATCTCATAGATCCGGATTGTACAATCCGTATGCAAACTATAATAAACTGTAGATGTTTGTGTCGTTTCTCAATTTATATCAATTATTAAATGACTAATGTCATTAGTATTTTTTTTTTTTTGAAAAATTGGTTAACAATTTAAAATATTTTATTTATGAAAAAAAGAATTTAATAGAACTACTTAACGAACTTAATAATGCAAAGAAAATATTTTATAAAAATTATTTAACGAACGTTATAATTTATTTTAATGAATTTTTTTTCTTATTTTTATTTTTTTTTTTTAAATAAACTTCGCCTTTTTTACGTTAATGAATTAATATTAAAGATTATAATAAGTTAAAGAAATTTTTTTTGTAAAGTGCGTCATCTGACGTCCTCGGACTCTGAGAAAGCCGGGGTTTTAAAAAAAAAAATTTTTGCTTTATAAAAATAAATAATAAATTTTTAGCAGAAAATTGGATGTAAAAAGACAGTATAAAGAAAATCCTTGAAGTCATTATTTTGTTAATATAAATGCGACTTATCAATATGAAGGTTTTTACTATCTTTTATGAATAAAAATATAATAGGTTAACTTCATGATTATAATGATAATTTTTTTAGTTAAACTTGAATTTTATTAAATATAATCAATTTGATATCTAAATATATTAAAAATTGACCTAGGTTATTCTTCAATCAGTAAAAATTAATAAATGACGAATGTTAATTAAGAATTGATAAAATTTTTAATTGACGCAGAACATATCAGATATATTCTAGTCATTTATTCTAGTTACATTAATTATTGCAAACGTCATTATCGAGGCAATTTTACTTTTACATTTGTAGCGAATTATATTAATAATATTTGGTAGTTCTAACAGTTGTACTTGATGGATCTTGAACAGCTTTAATATATAATATAATCTTCTCGTATAAAATAAAGGGTTTATGACGCCGATTATGTACCATCGAGAATTTAGTATGTTTCAAATGCATTACGAAATAATATAAGCATTTATTATAAAACGCACCTATGGTGGTTTTGCACCTATTTATGCTTTATTAAGTTTTTTAAGGTTTGAATATAAAATTTTTAACATGTTAGTTTTAGTACTTAAGGTTAGGGTTAAGGGTTTTTAGGGACGTAGAGCATTTTTTACTTAGAACATCTTGCACTGATTAATTAGTCAGTTTTTGAAAATGATATATAGGTGCGTTTTAGTAAAAGTCAAAATAAACATTCTTGTAACTTGAACAAAATACATAGGAATCAATTTCATCTGTTTTAATAATCTGATAATTAATTAATTTTAAATCCGCTTAATAAGTGGTATTTGATTCTCTAACCAACTGAGTCGGTTTAGAATTTCGTTACAATATAAATGAACAGAATTAAACTTCATACTCATCCTGGTGATTTATCCAAAATGTGATCAGTGTGCTAAAACTAATATAGCATAATTCAAATTCATTAAAATTATTTAATCACGTCAGTACCAATCAACTTTAACCACATACAGTATTGTGTATCGATTTGTAACAAAATTTTTAACGGTAAATCATGAATCAACCAAATATTGAGAGATTATAGCAGATCAGCATGAAATACGGGTATTTTATACCCATTTGGATATCTTTATACCGAAACAAGGATAATAGATATTATCAAGGAAGGTGTCTATGTAATACATGGGCAAGAAGTAATCTAGTTTGGTTATTTATATTAAAGTAGGTGAAAGTTAGTGAATTAGTAGTAGTAAAAGGGTTATATTATTTAATTTTATTAACTTATCAAGATAGTAGTAGGAATTAAAAATAATTCAAACCATTTTAAACTAGTCTCAATCGAAGAGTCTATTGAATGATTTAATGGTCAAAGAAATTAATTTATTATTTAGGAAAAAATCTGAATTTGTGGCTACCAATTTTTTCTTAAAAAGCTATGCTATTGGCTAAAATTTAGCATTGATAGAGTAATTAAAGAGATTGCTCAAGTATGTTCTCTTATTTGTTATTTATTATAATATGGACCATTATTAATACTAAACAAAAATGTGTTAGGCAAATATAGCGAAATATAATTAATTTTGTATATTAAAAATATTAGAATAAATTTTAATGTGGATAGTTCTATACAAACAAAAAACGCGTAAGGCAAGTATAGAGAGCTATGCAAAATATTAATAATTAAGTATACCAAAATTAGTGTTCCGTAAAAAAGATCTGAACGGATCCAGTATTTTTGATGGGTACTGTATATTTTTAACATTTCTCAAAGAGTACCTGCACGTATAATTAATATGAAAAGCACCAATGGCAATAAGCACTATTTGTCATTTGTCTCAAATACTTCTATCACCAGTAGCAGGTCCTCCAAAACTGCTCGTTCGGACACGGATCTGGATCCGGTTAAGCGAGTTTGAAAGACTGCTACTCGCTATAGGTACATGTGAGAGACAAGTGTAGCCTGTTGTCAGTAGCATTTTTTCATATTAATTATATGTCCAATTTTAGTTCAAGTATCCTTTGTAAAATGTTACTTTATACCTGTCAAAAATTCTGGATTCATTCAAATCTTTTTTGTGGAACATTAATCAAATATTACCATAGGTAATTAGAATTATCTTATTTCTAAAATAAATAAGTGTTTAAAAATTCCCATTTTGTTTTGAGTCCTAAATCAGAAAATGAAATAGATGTATTTTTCTGATGAAATATTATCACTATATAAAAAAATAGAATTTATTAATCACTTATTTCAAAGCAAACATGTCACTAATTTAATTCAAATTAGAAATCTGAACATTATGATAATTCTGAATCACCCTAATAAAATTAAATTTAGGTAGTTCTATAGAATATTAGATAATTTTTCGATTTGTTATTGTTCATGTGATATGATCATGTAAATTGTTTGCCTTGTTTTTTCTGCATAAAATGACATCATCATTTATGCAAAATGTCACGACAAAAAATTTTCACATACTAATATAATATAATCAATAACATCAATATTGGTCATATGAATAACAGGAAATTTTTTTCATCGTATAACTAATATCTTATAATTACTGCTTATTGTGATAGATACATTAAACTTTTGAATAACATAATAGCAATTCTCATGTTTGAACTAAGAATTGTTTTACTCAAGTTTATCCATCAATAGTAACATAGATTGGGCATTTTTGGATAAATTCTTACATATTTCACTCTAACACCAGCTCTAATTTTACTTTAACAGTGTCACAAAAACTTTGTGTTCAAAATTTCTTTGTAATATCTTTGTATTGTATTAGTATTCCTTACTATAATTGTTAGCGTTATTCTTGGGATGGCTGTGCATGGGTTTGAGGCCGGCCTAAGATCAATGATATTGGTCTGAGACCATAGATCTTGGTCCAAGACCACCGATATTGGTTTGAGACCAAGATTTGGTCTTGGACCACTAGAATTAAAAATTATAAATACAATGACTAAACTAATAAAGAAAAATTAATTCTTTTTTGCTCAAACTAAATAACTAACTAAATAAATACATTCTATAATAACCTGCTATTATTAATTCTGAATCCCCTAATGAACATCCATACTTGTAATTCTGAGTTAATTTGTTCTTATATTAGCCAAGACTCTCCCATAAGTTAGTAACAAACATTGGACATTATTTAGATAAATTCTTACAATTTTCATTATAATACCAGCTCTAATTCACTTTATCAGTCAACCATGAGTTAGCTTATATTAAATTGCTATAATTTTTATTTTGATTTACTCAAAAATTATCTTATATTACAAAACTTATAAGTTATCAAAGTGCCACAATATGTAATTAAGTTGTATTGTATTAACTTTATCTATATCATAATTTACCATAAAATTTTGATACAAAACTTATAGTGATTGCAGTAATATAGAATTACGGTCATGAATTTTATCATAACTTACTACAAGAGAATTTTTTTACAACCTATTATAGTAATAGACAGTATGAAAGTATGTGATAAAAGTTAAATAAATTTTGTATTGCAATTACAATTGCGAATTTTATACTTTGCTGTATAAAATTTTTTTACAAACTTATTAATTGTAATGCATAGTTTTTGTATTGAAATTACAGCTACAAAATATATTATATTTGTTGTAAAAAATTATGTTGCAAAATTTACAGACTATAGTCATAACACACTATTGGAGTACAGAACAAATCAGATCAGGTTTATTTAAGTCTGACCCAGGCCAATTTAAACCTGTGAGCCTAATAAAAATTTTTTTATTGAGTTGGGTTCAAATCCCGATCTAACCCAGCTTGACCTGATTATTCTTATATATGTATAACATTAGGCAGTTATAATTTGAATAGTGCCCAATAAGAAGACATCAACTATTGCATGTTATGTATGCTTATATACCTTTGAAATTAGAAGATATATAATATTAACAATAGGTGTTAGTGAATCACCAGAATAGTGAATTTTTAACAAAAATTTTTTTATAAAACTCGCAATAGAAATTATAATAGTTTTAATATTAATTTAATCTTAACCAAATATTGTAGCTGAATTTTTTGCACTAATATACAATAAAAATCATGATAATTTAAACATAAACTAACTTAAACGCTTTATGTATCAAGTAAATTTTGTAATAGAACCTCAACCACATACTGTCATAGTAGGGGCTTGAAAGAAATAAGTAGCAATTTGATTGTATCTTAAGTTTTTAGTAAAACATGCGGTTGGTTTGGTATTGGATGGAGTTGGTCTAGTTGATAAATACTCCAAAACGATTGGGGCATTGCATAAAAAAGATATCAAAATCAATTGTATCAGGTTCTTTATCAATAGTAGTTGGCATATTGAATAATGATAAGATTAATGAGAGCTTCTCGGATTGGTAACTTTTGGTTTGTGTAATATTGCACAGTCGGTGTAACTATATTGTGGCTGTGACTAGTGGCTGCGGCTAGTATGGCTTGTGGCTTGTGGCTTGTAACACAAAAGGTAGTATGTGTAACTATGATATAAATAGTAGTAAATTTACACAAAATTTGTGTTAATTAAAGAAAGTGCAAGTTTGTTTTGTGTAAAATTAATTAATTCAAATATAGGTAATTGTACAAATTAAAAATTTGTAAAGGAACCACTAAAATTTGATAATTAAAAATGTGGGTAGACCTTAGGATTTGTTGGGTTAAGGCAAAAAGAACAAATTTAAAAAAAATTAAAAAAATAAAAAGAGTTTGAAGTATTTTATTTGTAAAATACTCAGTTTTTGTCCGTTTTGGATGTATTATATGTTGAAATGAAGCCAGAAAAGAGCTGAACAACTTTGCCTTAAGGAGCGAGACAAGTTTCCTTGGCCCAAAAATCGCAAAATTGAATAGAATATTTATTTATTTAAAATTTAATATATTTTAACAAGAACAAGTTAAAATATTAAAAAATTTGATAGCTATATGTAATTTTGTATTTTGAACAAGTTTATTTAATTAGCAACAGCCTGTTTATATAATAAATTTTAAAGAAAATTAACTTTGTTTAGGAAATTTTTGGTACAAGTGATCGTCAGGAAGAGTTAATGATTTGCATCCTATCTATAAAAATTAAATATGAAATTTTTATATAATTTTTATAAGTTTTGGTTTGCTGTGAAATTATATTATACATTTATGAAAATATTATAATTATTTTACTGTTTTCAAAAAACTTTTGAGTGTTCTCATAAGATCTCTGAGAACACTAATTCCCAACACTGATTTTGTAATATATTCTGAAATATTTCGAAATTACATTCGGAATATTTCGAAATTTTGATATTTCAAAATATTTTTTGAAATATATTATGAAATATTTTGCTTATAGTATGGTTTGTAAGACCTTACGTAAGATTATGCTATTATAAATTTGCTGATGTAATTGCTAAGATATCTTCACTTAAAGTTTTAGAAAAAAATATGGTATAGCTTGTATTTTGATAGATAGTTTAATTTTTTCTAAAAGTTTGAGCAAAGGTAACTTAGCAAACACCTTATTAAATTCAATGAAAAATTTTTTATTTGAATTCTATGGATCCATAGAATTCAAAAAAAGATTTTTATCAAATTTGATCAGGTGGTTACTAAGTTACCTTCGCTCAAACTTTCAGAAAAATCAAAACGTCTATCAAATTACAAGCCATACCAAACTTTTTTTTAAAACTTTGAGTGAAGGTATCTTAGTAACAGCTCATCACATTTGATGAAAATTTTTTATTCAAATTCTATAGATCCATAAATTCAAATAAAAAAATTTTCATCAAATTTTATCAGGTGGTTGCTAAGATACCTTCACCCAGTGTTTTAGGAAAAAAATTTGGCGCAGCTCGTATTTTGATAGAAATTGATTTTTTTCTAAAACTTTAAATGAAGGTAACTTAGCACCTGATCAAATTTGATGAAAATTTTCATTTGAATTCTATGGATCCATAGAATTCAAATAAAAAAATTTTCATCGTATTTGGTCACGTGGTTGCTAAGGTATCTTCGTTCAAAGTTAGGCTTTTGAAGTTAATTTTTTGGTTAACATCACCCCCAAGCTGAAGTCTCCCCCCACCTTCCCCCGAAAACGAACAGCCAATCAAAACGTTGGATGACTCTCCCCAGTCACCTGATTTATATCAACCAATGAAAAGACCCATCTTTGTTCATTTTTATATGTTCGTTTCATATGTTCGTTTCATTTTACCCCCTTCCCCCCTCCCGAGAGTCCTGGAAAAGTGATGTTAACCAAAAAATCAACTTCAAACGGCCTTAAGAACATCATATTGAATTTTACATATTCAAAAGCGTTTTACATTTTAAAAACTGATTTTGCATATTTTATATTAAAAAGCGGGTTTTACACATTTAAAAGCGGATTTAATATTTTACATATTCAAAAGACGGGTTTTACTTACTTTAAATGATCAATGCGGACTTCACCTAATTTAGCCAATCAACGCGGGTTTTATTAGCTGTCGTATATTTAATATTTACAAAAGTAATTCAATGTCTACCAATATATCTATTTGTGCAATGTATTTCAAAGTACTTTCTAAGAAAAGAATTGTTAAAATCGTCTTAATTTGTGAAGAATTTTTAGATAAGTTGCACAGAGAATTTCGTTATGGTGGAAATATTTTATAATGACTTTGATACTGGACTTTGCCTTACGTTTGGGAATTTATAAAATTATCTTATCGCGCGAAAGCTTTATAGATTGGGAATTTTCGGACTTAGAATAAAGCAATTACAATTTCTTCGCATGTATTTATTTTTTTTATTACATTTTCATGATTATGTGATCATTTATCCCTTGGCTATTGTTAATATTAAATGCTTTTCATAAATCTAATCTAATTTATAAACTTTCTATGAAGTATAAAACCTTTCCTTAAGCGTATCTATTACAACAAGAGTTTCGCTAGTAAAGATTTTAATAAAACAAAAACAATTTATTTTGGCGTAGTTATTATTTATAGTTTGTAACTACAAATTAAAATTACGTTTTATTAATGCTAACGTTAATTAAAGTTACGATTGTTATATCACAATGGGATTATAAGGTTTTTGCCGTAACCGTAACCGTAACTGACCATGGCAGCGTTGGCAATGGAGCCAATGGTTGTGTGAATGGAGCTTAATCCATTTGCTCCATTCAGAGCTCCATTGGCTCCATTGAGCTCCATTGCCAACTCTGATATATGTGGTCTTTCCTTGAAATAGGGTTTCGGGTCCCCGAAACCAAAATTGGAATTTTTGTTAATGAAACACAAAGCTCATTTTGTATAAATTTTTATATCCGGTTGACTTCAAATTAATGGAAGTCCATAAAAAATAGAATGGAAATGATCGGCATATCGGATAAATATTTTACCACAATTTTGTACTACAAAAAATGGCGCCGATTAATTTTTCATATGTGCCAATACTTGTGATATCTAAATGTGATAAGTATTCCAAATCATACTATATACGAAATATACTGTATCACAGTATCAGGTATAGTAAGCATATTTGAAGTTGTATTAAAGGAACTTTCTAATATACTAGCATACCTATTTTTTGAAAACGGAGTAGAATCACGTGTTATTTTTTCCAATCAAATTACAGAATTTTGATCTTCGGCGAAGAAACAAGAAAGAAAAACGAAAACCTTGAAAAATACAAAAAACGGCAGTCTAAACCTTCCTTGGCGAGTTAATTGATAATGTCGAGAAGGCAATTTTGCTTATATATTACTGCCTAAAACCTATCTAACCCCAGTCTAAGATGACCCTAACACTACAGTTAATTCGATGGAATATGCTATAAGAATCTGCTCCGCTTTAGACGTCCCCTATTTTTGACGATGTTTTACCCACGCTTGTTAAATAAAGGACGTTTAAATTAGCCAATTGGATTTTCTAATTGTCATATTCATTATGTAAATGTCAGGTTGCTATGCTTTGTTAGCACAAATTTTAAATTGCCACATAATAACATAATACCAAATTAATTTGATTGATTAGAATGGTTGTGGAAAATTCGGGAAAATCTTAATATGTGATTCGAGAATATCACTCAAATGAGTCAAATTAGCCCATATGTATCCAATTAAAAAATTTTGCGGAAAATCAAATTTGGGTTGTTTGGGTTACACAATCTTTATTTGCAAAAAAAATTATAGTGGCGTAGGGACATTTTCAGGGCAAAAACCCCATATAAGACATGCCATTATTGTCTTGTCCGCTCTTCCACACGAAACTTCTTTTTGCCTTTTCCACGCCGAAGCGTAGTGTGGACCCATTTTACTTATTTGCACGGTAATACAGACCAAAAAAGGGAAACGTCTAAGCTGTGTGCAGTCATATAATTTTGATTTTTTTTTGCTTAAAGTTAAGATAAGGGTTAGATTGAGGCTAGTACAAGAGCAAGTCTTATAGTAAAATTGTCTCCTCGACATTTTTTGTTAATACCTCGAGGTAGGTTAAGACTAGGATTCTGCAAACCCGGCACATGCCTATGCAAAAAGAGGGCATTTAAGGCACGGGCATAACTTGACTTTAAATTTTAGGGCACCAGCATGGGCCTTACATAGGCACTGGCACAAGTAATGGCGTTAATATTAGTGCCCGGCACTGTGCCAATAGTGCTAGATATATTACATATTTATACGATCAATTAATAAAATCAATTTTACGATCATATATTAAAATAATAGTTGCACGTATATGCAAATTGTAATATATTTACCGGTATATATAATTTAGCAAGCTTGTATTGTTTATATTATTATATATATATGTAAAGCAATATCATCATTTTAAGAATTATTTTTATATGACTTTAAAAAAATAATATAATAAAATATTATTTCGTTTCAGGTAAATCTTCAAGCATACTAGATTTTTTTTGACTTTCTTTTAACCATGAGTGCATAAGTATTATTCTGGATGCTGTGTTTTCTTAAGATTAGCTCTGTCATTTGTAACCTTAAAACCAGCACGAGAAAAAGCTCTTTCGCTAGCAACACTAGAAGGTTGCATACTAAGAAAGTCACAGGCCATCTGACCAAGAATAGGAAATCGGTTTGATAATAATTTCCAAGTTAGCACAAACAAATATGATGAACGATATAATGACGCAATAAAATCAATTATATAACCTTTACGCATAGTTAAAGACTTATTCAGAAATAAAGTATAATGAACAATATTATTCAATTTTATTGGTATTTTAGTCAATTTAATTATACTATTACTTTATCAAGCAAGATGAAAAGCAATATTATAGCATTGTTCGATTTTTAATTTCTTTATAACCTTCTATATATAGAACAAACTCATGTCGATTAGAAGTAGCAATCGGCTCTTAGAGTGAATAGAAGTGACAATAAAAACAAAATTATTGATATATGTTATATTTCATAAACAATTCAGTAAAAATTAAGTTTTGAACTTTCGTTAAGTGACTTATTATATATATACACAAATACGAGTTATGGCGTGGTTAATAATTAAATAAAAGATAGTAGAACCTAGTAAAGGAAAAAAAAAAGAATATGATTTAAAATAAATGAAAAAGTGTAAAGTGTCGGGAATGTTCGATTAATCTAAATTAACCTATCTATCCAATGTATTCTTATAATACACGCACTGGCACTGTTCGGGCACAACAAAAAAAAGATGGCAGGCACTTAGGGCACTATCATTTTGCCCGGCATAGTGCCAACAGTGCCTGGCATAGTGCCATTTGTACCCGGCACATTTACTTGCAGAACCTTAGTTAAGACACTCGTTTCTTTTATTTTTTACGCTTTCTCTGTTTTTGTTTCATCGGGCTGATCCGTGTCGATCAAAATAAACAATTTTATTGGCTCTCTATCACGTGATTGCACACCTAATTTAGCCAATCAACGCGAGTTTTTCTGATTTATAAAAATCCGAAATAAGCACTTATTTGTTAATTATGAAAACCCTAACTAGCAGATAAATGAATAATTCATTTAATAATAAATGCCCCGATAAAGGTTTATACACAAAAGTATGAGTTACAGCATATGGCTTATATGATATGCTGCAACAATACAATATATATATATACTTTATAACATGCCATAATTTAAAACCGAAAAGTTATAATGAGTTATAACTTACAGTAGTTACGTCGGTTTATCCCGACAATTAAAGTTTCTACCGTAGCACGGGAGATAGTTTAGCTATTTAATAAGAGATTATATATTACGCCACATAATATTATGCAGCGTAATTTTTTTCTTTTTCTTTTTTTTTTGCATTTTCAAATTCCAAATAAATAATCGCTTGAGCTTGTAAATAAGTTTAAAAGAATAACAATATAAATGGCTGTATCGAAGTCGGCTACTTATGGTGATACTATTAAGCTTTTATTAATTGGAGATATAGGTCAGCACATTTATAATTTTCACTTTGTGTATTCAATGTAAATAACTCTATTATAAATTGAACCTGTAAGAATAGAATCTAAAATTATAAAAGCGTCATTCATGAATAGATCAATTTTTTTCATTATAAATTTTAAAGTTTGTTTATAAATTTATTTATAGGCGTTGGCAAGTCAGCGTTGTTGCATTGTTTCAAATCTGACTTTTTTAGGGATTACACTGGAATCGACTTTACAATTGAAAATATTGAACTGGACAAAAAGAGACTCAAGCTCCAGATATGGAATACAGGCGCTGAGCGTTTTCGCATGAAGATAACCGGTAAATTTTTAGCTCATTAATGATTTTCTAAGTAATCTTTATGAACTGCTTCTCATTTTATGCTCATATTAATAATGTTCTATCTCAAAGCATATTATGGTATTACGATGGGTATTCTATTGGTATATGATATCACCGATGAAAGATCTTTTAACAGTATCCTTTTTTTTAATGTTGGACTTTAAAAAGGTTTACTATATTTACATGATTTATTATTATTTTTGATCATTATTATTTTATGACTAATTAGACATAAGATATTGGTTTTCAGCTGTGAAGATATGTGCCAGTGAAGGAGTCAATATAACGCTTATCGGAAATAAATGTGATCGGGTTGAAAAAAGGGTAAATATTTTGTAATAGAACAAAATATTCAAAGAGTTCAACTTAACTTTGCTTATATAATTTTCAGGAAATCTCTAAGGAACAAGGTCAAGCGTTGGCAAATGAGTTTAAAGTTAAATTTCTAGAGACAAGTGCTAAGGCTAACATCAGTGTTAAAGAAGCATTCTTTACTTTGGCAAGGTTTGTAGTTACATTGAAAATTATTTATGTTATTAACCATATGTTTTAACCTCACATTTAATCTAGAGGTGTTAAAGAGAGGCTTATAGATCCACAGGAGGTAAATGCTGTATGTTGTATTTATGTGAAAAGATACCAGGAACGGAGTGATGCTTGCAAATGGTTTTCGTTCGCCAAATCTTAAGTTTGATTGGTCCGCATGATTTATTCGTCAAATGTTGGTTATTTTCACGCATGATCTTATCACGACTTTATTTTTCACATGACATCATCACGTCTATATCTACGCAGCAAAACTTTCATTTTTGATACACCTGCACCTAGTTTATTAAGTTTTTGAGATATGAAGATTTTAAGAAAGTCCTGTGATTGCCGCACCTAAAGTCGACCAATTGGATTGCGGATAAGATTCTAAAGAAATTTATAACAAAGCTTGAAGCTTTTTAATCATGTCTAATTGTTTTATTATGCCAATCATACCTTGGACTTTTGTTAAAATTGTAGGGAAGAAACTTACAATTATAATTGTAATAAGATCTAAAGTGGTGTATCACAAGATATGAGTAAAAAAAATTTCGAGATTTTTGAAGTTTCTAAAAAATTTCAAAACTTTTACTCAATTCTCTCGATATATTGCGAATTTCTTTAACATCTTACCCGCAATCTCATTGGTCGATTTAGTGCCGCGATCACGTGACTTTATAAAATTCTCATATCTCAAGGGTACATTTAAACATTGTTATCCTGGGACACGGACACACAGTCCGGGACGGGACATGTCCGCCAGAATTTTTGTCCCGACTAATCAACACATGATCATCAGCCAATAAAATTCTTCGTATCCTCTGTAAATTATCACATAACCCAAACAAATGTCCCGGACATAGTAGGGACAAAATTAAAAATTAGTGGGATATTGTTCGTCGTGTCGGACATTATTGCGGACATGTCCCGGACTTTCCGTGTCCCTGTAAAATTGGCGGACAATGTCTGTGTACAACACTGCCTTTAAGTGTATCAAAAAAGTAGGTGCAGGTATATTAAAAATGAAAGCTTTGCATCTACACATATCCTTATAATAGGCGTAGATCGACAAATGTACACGTGCACGCAGATATGTAACTAAATTGTCATAATAGAACAGGGTGAAACTGAGTTGCGAAATAGTGAAATCCGCTTTGTAGATCGGGTTAGGGTGAAATCCGCGTTTATTATGTTTTTTATTATATAAAAGCGGATTTCACCCTCATGTGATGATCATAGCAGGTTTCACTATTCCACAACTCAGGTTTCACCCTGTCGTGTCATAATTATGAGTTATAGCAAAAAATATTATAACTTATTACAGTTATGACAAATTATAGCATTATGTCTTTATGCTCAGAATAACTCGAATTTGTCATAATTCGAAATTGTGCAATTTCTGACTTGCGTGCCATACAATAGTACGCAAACGTTACATATATTAAACTTTCTTTCTTTGCTCATCGGAAAATGAAATCTATTTACCTTTGTAAATAGTAATTTAACTTTAAGACTCAAAAATTCGAGTAAAACTCGAACAAATTAATTTGATCAAGTTATTTGAGTTAAACTCGAACGAATTAACTCGATCAAATGATTTGAATACTCTTTGAGTTTAATTCGTGAACCACGAATTAATACGAATTCAACCATTGTCTCCAGGTCTAATACAACTCATTTTCAAGGCTCTCTTTTAAACCTCATATTCCTCCGTTTCTGGTTTTTAGCGCGATTGCGTCGCGCAGTTACCTTATTTATAATAAGACCCATCTAAACTTTTATTATCATCAAGTTCACTCGTTATCAAAAATCTGCTGATATGGGTGATCCAGAAGGAATGTATAATTTAGGTGTTTGTTATAATAATGGAACTGGGGTTGAAAAAGATGAGCGTAACGCATTTATTTATTACAAAGAATCGGCAAATATAGGAAATGCAGGTGGAATGTATCAAATTGGCCAATGTTATCTAGATGGAATTGGGGTTGAAAAAGATGAACATAAAGCATTCATTTATTGCCAAAAATCGGTAAATATGGGTAATGCAAATGGAATGTATCAAATTGGGCAATGTTATTTAGATGGAATTGGGGTTGAAAAAGATGAAAATAAGGCATTCATTTATTATCAAAAATCGGCAGAAATGGGAAATGCAGATGGAATGTATCAAACTGGTGAATGTTATCTAAATGGAATTGGGGTTGAAAAGGATGAGCGTAGAGCATTCATTTATCATCAAAAATTGGCTGATTGTAAAGAATTAATTGAATTCATTTGTTACCAAAAATTGGCAGAAACAAATGGGATGTATCAAACTGGCCAATGTTATCTAAATGGAATTGGAGTTGAAAAAGATGAACGTAAAGCATTCATATATTTTCAAAGATCTGCAGCTATGGGAAATGCAGATGGAATTTATCAAATTGGTCAGTGTTATCTAAATGGAGTTGGGGTTGAAAAAGATGAGTATAAAGCATTCATTTATTGTCAAAAATCAGCAGATCTTGGAAATGAAGATGGAATGTATCAATCTGGCCAATGTTATCTAAATGGAATTGGGGTTGAAAAAGATGAGCGTAAAGCATTCATTTATCAGATCGTAAAGCATTCAATTGTTACCAAAAATTGGAGGATGCAGATGGAATGTATCAAATTGGCCAATGTTATCTAGATGGAATTGGGATTGAAAAAGATGAACGTAAAGCATTCATTTATTACCAAAAGTCGGCAGATATGGGCAATGTTGATGGAATGTATCAAACTGGCCATTGTTATTTAGATGGAATTGGGATTGAAAAAGATGAACATAAAGCATTCATTTATTACCAAAAATCGGCAGATATGGGGAATGCAGATGGAATGTATCAAATTGGTAAATGTTATTTAGATGGAATTGGTGTCAAAAAGGACAAATTTAAAACATTTATTTTTTATGAAAAATCAGCCCAAATGGGTCATGTTAAAGGGACATTTAATCTTGGCTATTGTTATCAAAACGGAATAGGTGTTAAAAAAGACAACCGTAAAGCATTCATTAATTATCAAAAATCAGCCGAAATGGGAAGTGTTGACGGAATATATAGTCTTGGTGATTGTTATCTAAATGGGATTGGTGTTCAAAGGGATGAACATGAAGCATTTATTTACTATCAAAAATCTGCAGAGATGAAAAATGTTAATGGAATGTTTCAAGTTGGGCATTGTTATTTAAATGGAATCGGAGTTGAAAAAGATGAACATAAAGCATTCGTTTATTTTCAAAAATCTGCTGCAATAGGAAGCGCAAGTGGAACATATAATCTTGATAATTGTTATTTAAATGGAATTGGAGTAGAAAGAGATGAACATAATGCATTCGTTTATTATCAAAAATCTGTTGAATTGGGATGTACAATTGGTATGCGCACTCTTGGTGATTGTTATCGAAATGGGATCGGAGTTAAAAAAAATGAATATAAGGCATTCGCTTATTATCAAGAATTGGCTGATATGGGTGATTCAGAAGGAATGTATAATTTAGGTTTTTGTTACAATAATGGAAGCGGGGTTGTAAAAGATGAAAATAAAGCATTCGCTTGCTACCAAAAATCGGCAGATATGGGGAATGTAGATGGAATGTATCAAATTGGCCGATGTTATTTAGGCGGAATTAGTGTCAAAAAGGACAAATCTAAAGCATTTATTTTTTATGAAAAATCAGCCCAAATGGGTCATGTTAAAGGGATATTTGATCTTGGATATTGCTACCAAAACGGAATTGGTGTTAAAAAAGACGACCATAAAGCATTTATTAATTATCAACGATCTGCAGAAATGAGAAGCGTTGACGGAATATACAGTCTTGGTGATTGTTATCTAAATGGAATTGGAGTTCAAAAGGATGAACATGAAGCATTTACTTACTATAAAAAATCTGCAGAGATGAAGAATGTTAATGGAATGTTTCAAGTTGGACATTGTTATTTAAATGGAATTGGAGTTGAAAAAGATGAGCATAAAGCATTCATTTATTTTCAAAAATCTGCTTCAATAGGAAGCGCAAGTGGGGCAAATAATCTTGGTAATTGTTATTTAAATGGAATTGGAGTTGAAAGAGATGAACATAATGCATTCGTTTATTATCAAAAATCTGCTGCATTGGGATGTACAATTGGTATACGCACTCTTGGTGATTGTTATCGGGATGGTATCAGTGTCAAAAAAAATAAATATAAGGCATTCGCTTATTATCAAGAATCGGCTGATATGGGTGATTCAAAAGGAATGTATAATTTAGGTGTTTGTTACAATAATGGAAGCGGGGTTGTAAAAGATGAACATAAAGCTTTCATTTATTATCAAAAATCGTCAGATAAAGGAGATGTTGATGGAACGTATCAAATTGGCCAATGTTATCTAGATGGAATTGGGATTGAAAAAGATGTGCACAAAGCATTTACTTTTTATGAAAAATCAGCCAAAATGGGTCATGTTAAAGGGACATTTAATCTTGGGCATTGTTACCAAAACGGAATTGGTGTTAAAAAAGACGACCATAAAGCATTCATTAATTATCAACAGTCAGCAGAGATGGAAAGCGTTGATGGAATATATAATCTTGAATCTTGATGATTGTTATCTAAATGGGATTGGTGTACAAAAGGATGAACATGAAGCATTTACTTACTATCAAAAGTCTGCAGAGATGAAAAACGTTAATGGAATATTTCAAGTTGGATATTGTTATTTAAATGGAATTGGAGTTGAAAAGATGAACAAAAAGCATTCATTTATTATCAAAAATCTGCTGAAATGGGAAACGCAAGCGGGGCATATTATCTTGGTAATTGTTATTTAAATGGAATTGGAGTTGAAAGGGATGAACATGAAGCATTCGCTTATCATGAAAAATCTGTTGCATTGGGATGTACAATTGGTATATGCAATTTTGGTGATTGTTATCAAAATGGGATCGGAGTTAAAAAAAATGAACATATGGCATTCGTTTATTATCAAGAATCGGCTGATATGGGTGATTCAAAAGGAATGTATAATTTAGGTGTTTGTTACAATAATGGAAGCGGGGTTGTAAAAGATGAACATAAAGCATTTGTTTATTACCAAAAATCGGCAGATATGGGGAATGCAGATGGAATGTATCAAATTGGCCAATGTTATCTAGATGGAATTGGGGTTGAAAAAGATGAGTACAAAGCATTTGCCTTTTATGAAAAATCAACCAAAATGGGCCATGTTAAAGGGACATTTAATCTTGGGCATTGTTACCAAAACGGAATTGGTGTTAAAAAAGACGACCATAAAGCACTTATTAATTATCAAAAATCAGCCGAAATGGGAAGCGTTGACGGAATATATAATGTTGGTGATTGTTATCTAAATGGGGTTGGTGTTCAAAAGGATGAACATGAAGCATTTACTTACTATCAAAAATCTGCAGAGATGAGAAATGTTAATGGAATGTTTCAAGTTGGACATTGTTATTTAAATGGATTTGGAGTTGAAAAAGATGAGAATGAAGCATTCATTTATTTTCAAAAATCTGCTGCAATAGGAAGCGCAAATGGAGCATATAATCTTGGTAATTGTTATTTAAATGGAATTGGAGTTGAAAGGGATGAATATAAAGCATTCGATTATTATCGTAAATCTGCTGCATTGGGATGTACAATTGGTAAACGCACTCTTGGTGATTGTTATCAAAACGGGATCGGTGTTAAAAAAAATAAATATAAGGCATTCGTTTATTATAAAAAATTGGCTAAAATGGGTGATTCAAAAGGAATATATAATTTAGGTATTTGTTACAATAATGGAAGCGGGGTTGTAAAAGATGAACATAAAGCTTTCATTTGCTATCTAAAATTGTCGAATATGGGAGATGTTGATGGAATGTATCAAATTGGCCAATGTTATCTAGATGGAATTTGGGTTGAAAAAGATGAGCACAAAGCGTTTGTTTTTTATGAAAAATCAACCAAATTGGGTCATGTTAAAGGGACATTTAATCTTGGCCATTGTTACCAAAACGGAATTGGTGTTAAAAAAGACGACTATAAAGCATTTATTAATTATCAAAAATCAGCCGAAATGGGAAGCGTTGACGGAACATATAATCTTGGTGATTGTTATCTAAATGGGATTGGTGTTCAAAAGGATGAATATGAAGCATTTACTTACTTTAAAAAGTCTGCAGAGATGAAAAACGTTAATGGAATGTTTCAAGTTGGATATTGTTATTTAAATGGAATTGGGTTGAAAAAGATGGGCATAAAGCATTCATTTATTATCAAAAATCTGCTGAAATGGGAAGCGCAAGTGGAGCATATTATCTTGGTAATTGTTATTTAAATGGAATTGGAGTTGAAAGGGATGAATATGAAGCATTCGTTTATTATCAAAAATCTGTTGCATTGGGATATACAATTGGTATATGCAATCTTGGTGACTGTTATCGAAATGGGATCGGAGTTAAAAAAAAATGAATGTGAAGCATTCGCTCATTATCAAAAATCTGCTGACATGGGTAATTCAAAAGGAATGTATAATTTAGGTGCTTGTTGCAGTAATGGAATCGGTGTTGTAAAAGATGAACATTTGGCGTTCATTTATTATCAAAAATCGGCAGACATGGGATATGTTGATGGAATGTATCAAATTGGTCAATGTTATCTAGATGGAGTTGGAGTTAAAGAAGATAAACATAGTGCATTTATTTATTATCAAAAATCTGCTGATTTTGGTAATATTAATGGGATGTTTACACTTGGCTATTGTTATCTAAATGGCATTGGTGTTAAAAAGGATGAGTCTAAGGCCGATTATTGGAATCAAATGTAGGTGATATAATTTATAATTGCCGTATTAATTCATTTATTATCGCTAATGATGCGTAAAACAATTTAGGGGTGAAGCTTCATTATCAGGTAGTATTACTAATTTATATTTGTTTACAATAAATAATTAAGAAAATCTAACAAAATTATTAGGCATAAATAAACAGGCTCATGGAATTTCTAATATTGATGACAATTTAAAAAGTATATTGACGGAATATAATAATTCATTTTTATGGATTCCTTATAATGAGTTTAGCAATATTGAAAAAATAGGGCGAGGCGCATTTGCGTCAGCATTTTATGCTAAATGGAAAAATCAAAATAATGCAACAAGAGAAGTTGCTCTTAAATTGCTTCATGGGTCAAAAGATTGTCATGAAGAATTTACAAAAGAGGTAATTTCAAAGTCTTTAGTAATTTATTTTACGTAAAATTATCTAAATACTTCTGTTAAATAATTAAGTTTAAAGCATTCTGTGATATAAGTAATGAAAAATCCTACATTTTTAAAATGTTATGGAATATCAAAAGATCGCGAATCTGAAGACTATATCCTTGTTTTGGAATATGCATCAAAAGGTTCTTTGCGCCAAAATCTACACGTTATATCACAAATGAAATGGAAAGACAAATTGAATATATTACTTCACATTGCTCTTGATCTCCAATCGATTCATTCCCATAATTTTATTCACCGGGATTTACACAGTGGTAATATATTACAAAATAGCTTAGACAGTGCTTATATTGCAGATTTAGGACTTTCAATATCTACCAATATAGCTTTAAAGATAGAATCAGGTAGCGTTTATGGAGTTTTGCCGTACATAGCACCAGAAGTTTTAATTGGAGAACGATACACAATAGCGTCTGATATTTACTCATTTGGCGTAATTATGTGGGAAATTTCAACCGGGAAACAAGCTTTTTACAATCGAAACCATGATTGCCATCTTGCACAAGACATACGTGATGGCCTTCTCCAGAATTCACAAATGAAATACATCAAATTTACATTGCATTGGCAAGCCAATGCATGAATGAAAGCTCTTCTGAACGCCCTTCAGCAAATCAAATTCAAAAACTTTTAGATGAATGGATAAAAAATAAATTCTATATAAGCATGTTTAGTGAAACTGATGAAACTATAGACAAATTTAAATCCATGCCTTTGGAAGATTCCCATTTAAATACAATAAATACAATAAATACAATGAATACATATCAATACCAACTGATAAAGCGTCTAGTTCATACAGATTCGAATAAATTTAGATCTACCACTTCACAGAAAAGTGATTATGAATTATTTGGACCAGATTTTATAGATCAAAAATGATTATAGCTGTTCATACATATACTACATTAGTATCTTATTTTACAATATGCAATGACGAATAAATCGAGTAGCATAAACACATACATGTTTTTTCATTACTATCATTAATATGCCATTAGTTATATCCTTAAATTCCTTCTAGGCCTTAGTATAAATAATAGATTTTTTGGTTAGTTCTTTTATCAAAATTTTCACATTGTTACCTAGCCTGTAGATTTTATTTATTTCATTTATTTAAGTTCTTTTTTAAAAAAATATCATGTCTGATTTTTTTTAGAGGCTCTTCTTCCATTCTTTTGCTGTTTTACCTGCATTGATCGATGATATGTTTTTATAGATTTTGAGTTATTTTAAGAACTATGATGTGGATTTGGTATTCATCTGTTGTTTGGGCTAATCTACTTATGCGAACTACATAGGATTGGTTTGTTCTTTCGGGTAAAAATACATTTCAAGCCGTATATTGATTGTTTCATCCTTTTTTTAGCATTTAAAGCCGAACTTGATATTTTTCACTTTGCTCAATAAGGTCTCGTGATGTTACTTTAGATTTATTTTATTGTAGTCTATGATAATTTAAGTTTCAAATTTAGAAAAAAAAGACTAATTTATTTCAAACATGTAACTTATTTAAATTTATTTATTTAACAAGGTTCAAAATACACGTCTCTCTGGTTATATCGACATTTTTGAGTCATTAGTAAAAAAATTCAAAATGTCGATATAGTGAGTTATACCAACATTTTATATTAAATTTGTGAAAAAAAATGTCGGTATAGAAAGATTTTACTATGATGTCGTTATATCCAGATGTCGGTATAACCAGAGTGACGTGTACAAAACTAACATTTACAAAATACATAGTAATACAAGTACCGGCAATAGGTTTACTGTATTTATTTATTTTATAATGAAATTAGAAAAAAAATCCTTTACCATTATACCCAGTGTTGGCCAAAAATGTGGTCATATTATATTTTTTATATGACCACTAGTCATAATGGTCATATAATGATGGTCATATAAGTTTTGGTCATATAAATTATGACTTATTTTTATTACCAATATGACTATTAGTCATATTACCAATTATTATCTGGTCATATAACTAGTATATAAAATTACTATATTTTAAATATAAATTGCTTTAGTTTGTAACTCAAATTCTTAAAAGAATTACTGTATATGTATTATATTTAGGTTTTAATATATATATATATCTAGATTAGTATACTATTCTCTTTACATTTGCTTATACAAGCAAATTATATACAAGTATGAAATATACAATCATCTTAGTCAATTAACCCAAATAGTATATGGCTTCTAAAAACTCCAAAAATTAATCAACAATTCAAGGTCTATGTACTGCAATACTGGCAATTTTACATATAATTTACTCAAAAAAGTATATTTATCAAAATTTGCAGGATATATATATATATATAAAGTAAATGTTGCAGACTATAATAAAATCAGATCATTGTGAAATTTAGGGATTTCAATTTAAAATATAAGCCCTACCAAAATCCATCTATATTCTTGTCCTAATTCTATCTCTAAACCCTCCCCAAAAAATTTTAAAAATCAGACATAAAAAATAAGTTCAAATTTCATTATATTATAATCTGATTTCATTATAATCTGTCACAACAATTAGTATATGCACATGTACTTATATTTTATGTTACATGAATGTGAGAATAACTGTCTAAATTTTCAAGAGCAAATTAAGCTAGTAAATATGTGAAGTTCCTATATGTATTTATGTATTTATACCCTGCTTCACTATATGCATTTATCCAATAAGATGCAAGATTTTGTGCATATTTATACATTATTTAATTTACAATATAATGATATACTATATGAAATCTCAATACTGCAATATTACTCCATTCCTGAGAATAAAATTGTGGCATGACATATACTGATATTTTTCTGGCGATCTTTTTATTAGACAGAATTTAAGTTAGACAAATTGAAAATATAAATTGATAGATAATTTAGAACCTCAGAAACTTTTCTTAATCATTATCAAAAAAAACTATAATCAATTAGCTAGTATAAATATTGCTTTTTAATTGGTTAATTTGTTTTATCTTAGGTCATAAAGTCATAATCCCCTTTTTATAACCAAATAACTTATGACTAGTCTTAAAGGTCATATAGGTTATAAAAGGTTATAGTCCAATACTAATTATACCTGTTTGTGCAAATTTAATGATCGATTGGTGATCGAATAAAAAAGAAAACCAAGTGCTATAGCAATTATAAACTAGGATAGTACTGTACTGTATAGCACTATTGGAAATCTTATATTCTCATGTTCTCATGTTCTCATACCCTTAAATTTGAGAACATTTAATATTCTGTAAATAACTAAAAATATGTTTTCATATAAGTACAATAGCATAACACTATATAGAATTAAAAATAGGAATCGAATGAAGTTCCAAAATTATTCAAAAGAAAATGAATAAACATAAAAGACGAGAAAGATTGGTACAAAAATCTGAATAAATTTCTGATATGTTCTAAACTAAGAATTTTAAAAAAATAGGAATATAAATAAATTTTACTAACAAGAACAGTGAACATTAACTTAAATAAATTCGTTATTATGAGACATAAATCTTAAATCAGATTCCAATACTGTGGTAGAAGAAACCATTTTGTGGAATACAAAATATAAAACCTAACAATTTGAAAATATAAAGCCCATGACAGAAAATGAAGCCTAAAACCTTTACAAAACTTTCTATTGAAAGATATCTTTGCAAAAGATAAATAAAAAGATTTTTAATGTTACAAATATTTTTGGACACGTGATTTGTTACCAATCAAAGTGTAGGATAACTCAAGATCTTGCTTACAAAACTGCTTCTAAGCTCTAATTAAACTAAATTATGGCATATATAATATAGGGTGTTCAAGCGACTAATTAATCAAAACATAGTCAGTGTCATATATAATCACTCCCAATACACACACTCAAAAATACCTTGTTAGTTTTATAACAATCTATTTTTATAATTATAGGTTTTTTATTGTGACTTTGTGCATTGATATAAGAAGCTAACTACTAACCAATTTAAAAAAATTGTATTGCCATCTAATAAAAAATAATTGTGGCATTCTAACATATTATTGTACTATTGTTTCTTGTTATATCAAAATCCCATTAGTACACATATATGAGAAAACTGATCAACCAGATCTCACAAGGATATGATCATCATGAGAAATAATTCTGCAATGTATGATGATGTATTCTATTATTAGTCAAGGACTTTTTTTATCAAATCAGATAATTAAAAAACAGGCACACTTGTGACAGCTGGTAATTTTACAATGTTTTGATAAGTAAATTGTTAAGCATTATTTTAATTTTAAAGAATTTGAAATAATTAAGTTTGGTTGTAAAGTTATATGAACTTTTTTGATTATTGTTAAAATAAAGCTAGATAGAGTTCCAATTGATAAACTTGAAAAATTATAACTATTTTTTGGTTATATTGTTGAAAGAACTATATAGCAATATTTTAGCTTTATGAAAATATTTAATAAATTATCTTGTAGGGCTATTAATAAAAATCTTTTTATTAAAAGAAATAAGGTTATAAATATTTGAATAATTAAAAGTAATTATTAATGAAAAGGTTAGCTAAATTATTAAATATATTGTTTGAATGAGTTTAAACTTTATAAAAGTTTAGAATAATCTTGTAAGCTTTAAATACAGTGATAGCAGAAAATTATGATACTTATTTGCCAAATATAAAAATTTTTTAAAAATTGATTAAGTACCAGTTTGCAAGTGAGCAACAGTAATTTTATAGTAAAATTTGGTAAAAATTTAATATAAATTTTTATATTAATATGTAATCTATAGCTGTACAATGTAATGTTTATTTTTTACTAAGTTAACCTTCTTTTTGCCTTTAATAGAAGTTGTAGTACTAATTTTTATGAATCTAATGATAGTAAGTTTGTTAAAATTAATTTGGTAATTCTTAAAATATTTTAGCTTTTTTTTTGTATTTATATAAAATTTCTTTAAATTTTAAAGAAATTTTATATAAATACAAGAAAAAAGCTAAAATATTTCAAGAATT
>QKWP01001726.1:77397-107647 GCA_003550325.1 Gigaspora rosea | reverse complement strand
TTAGAGAATTTCAAAACGTATATCACATGACAGATACGTTTAAATTTTTGACAAAACTTTGATCAAGGATATCTCTGCAACCACTTGATCAAATTTGATGAAAATTTTTTTATTTAAATTGTATGGATCTGTAGAATAAGTAAAAAAATTTCATCAAATTTGATTAGGTGGTTGCAGAGATATCCTTGATCAAAGTTTTGTCAACAAATTTAAACATATCTGTCATGTGATATGCGTTTTGAAATTCTCTAAAACTTTGATCAAAGATATCTCTGCAACCACTTAATCAAATTTGATGAAAATTTTTTTTATTTAAATTGTATGGATCCATAGAATAAGTAAAAAATTTTTCATCAAATTTGATTAGGTGGTTGCAGAGATATCCTTGATCAAAGTTTTGTCAACAAATTTAAACGTATCTGTCATGTGATATACGTTTTGAAATTCTCTAAAACTTTGATCAAAGACATCTCTGCAACCACTTGATCAAATTTGATGAAAATTTTTTTATTTGAATTCTATGGATTCTTAAAATTCAAATAAAAAGAGTTTTAACAGCTATTACAGTTTTAAAAAATTTGCTCTATATTTATTTACCCGATACTAGATGTTATAATTAAGTTTTTAGCAAATTGCTATAAAATTTATATGTAATAATCCAACTTTTAGCAAATTTACTTGATTTTAGGGGTAGCAATAACGTCTAAATTCATGCATATCAGTTATGACCTATATGAGAGATGTCCGGGGTCCTAATTCAGCAATAACACAATAATAAATGTATTTAAAAACTATAAACAAAGTATTACGTAGAATTTTAATTTGAAATGATGTCTTGAACAAAAAATATGTTATTTATTTTTCTTTTTTTCTTAATTGTGAAACTTTGTTGTTTATATATGTACGTCAAAATTAAAATTTGCGTATACTCTTATTCTAATGGATTTTGATATTTAAATATTTTGATTAGCTAATAATAAAAAAATGAGCTAAATTCAGAATTTTTAGATTGCTAAATATGGGTTAGTTAAATAGTTTAGCAAATGAAATCATTGTCAAAATCTTTCAGCATATTCATTTTCACTTGAGTCTTTTAATAACATGCCAGCTGTTGCATAAATTTCAAGTTAATGTTTTCAAAATACTGTATTTTTAAAAAGGACAAAAAAAAATTTAAAAAAATTGCATTATGGGGCTTTACAATTATATTATAATTGAAAACTGTTGCCATGTTATGTATATAAATGTTCTTTCTTCTATAATTACAGTCAAAATTGAAGTAGCAAAATTTACTGTTCATATAGTATAATCTATAGTGTCCAAATATTAAATTTTGGCATTAGGTTAGAATTTGAGTTATGCTTCAATGGGAGGCAATATCGTATGTAAAATCGCATCCTAGGTACCAATCAGCTGTTGCTACCTTTCTAAGCAGATCCAAAAGTAATTGAAGAACTTCGCATTTAATTTTAGGTCTGTAACCTAAACAAATATGTGTTGCTAGATCTTTGTTATGTAGAATATCATGATATGGAGAATATCTAGTAAAAACTTCTAGCATAATTATTTCAAAATGATTAATATTTTTAATTATAAATAAAAGTTGATTTGTATAATAAAAAATTATAATAATATAAAAGAAAAATTATATAAAGCTATGAGAGCCAACATATTACAAAATTTTTTGTTTTGATTTCAAAGTGCCTGTTTTGGTGGATATAATTTATTCAGTTTACTTATCAGAAATATACTTGGAAAAGAGTACAACTAGCCATATGTACACTTTTGATATAGGTTTCACACAAGCTACTATACCTGCAATACAGGAATTGCCCATTTAAACACTCTGATTTTTTGCTTCTTGGCCAATCACATATACAAGATTATTTAATAGTTATTTGTTATATTTAACTAATCACAATCATAAAATTTAATTAATCCCAGATTAGTCTAAAAACCAAATAATAATTAAACCTATTATTTTAAAATAAAATATATATAAAAATGGACTATTTTAATAGATAATACCAAAAATATTAGAACTAGTGATTTAAGCCAGCTAAGGCAGTCGCAGCTAAGCTAGCTTAGCTAGCTAAGCCAGCTTATGTAATGTGATCGGCTGGCTAATGTAGCTAAAAGCTAACTATTATAATAATCCAGTAAATTACGAAAAGGAACATAAAATTAGGTCAAATGTTCCAAAATATTTCGAATGCAGACCAATAGTTAGTCATTAGCCAGCCGCTTAGCTAATGATTTAGTCAGCTAGCTAAGCCAGCTGACTAAAACCATACAGCTTAAATTACTAATTAGAACATTGATATTACACAATACAATACACGTCACTCTGGTTATATTGACATTTTTGGTTCATTCATAAAAAAATTCAAAATATTGATACAGTGTGTTGTTATAGAATAGTTTTGTTAATGTTAATTTTGGTAGAAATTAGTTAAAAAATTAGAACTTAATAAGGAAATTTTGTAATAACTGTATTTAGTAATAGTGATATGCAAAATTGATGTGCAATGACACTCAATGACGATTAGCGACGCTTAATGACGCTTAGTGACGCTTAACAATGCTTAGTGACGCTTAACGATGCTTAGCAACGCTTAGCTCATTAGATATATAAACCCACCTTATTTCTCTTATTTTAGATAGATCCAGACATTGTATTTCATCTTTACCTTTATATTTATTATCCTCCTCTATTATTATTAATAAACTCTTGGAATTTCTAAGGAACAGACACCTTGGAATTGCCCTCTTGTTAAATTAATAAACTGTCTCTTATCTCTTGTTGTTTTATACCGAATTGCTATAGAAAAGTGTATAGTTTCTTACAGACATAAAGGAAACTATACTTCCCTCTTGCACACTGCTTCACGCCTAAAGTAAGGGATCTCAGGAGCCGTGTGATTGTTACTTTATCGGAATTAAAGAAGGCTTCCGGTACTGTAACATTTGGTGCCTTCTGGCAGAAACCTATTTAAATTATTGGATATTATTGAAGAATCTGGAAATCTTATTATTACCTTTGGCAGAAATATTTATTTTGGCTGTTACTAACTCTCTTGCTGTTTGATTGCACTTTTGTTATTTTCTTATTACTTACTTGAAATTTTCTTTTTGTTGGATATTAACTACTTTATTATATTTTGGAGATTAAAAAAAAAAAATTTTTATTTTGCTAACAATTTACTTCTAACCTTTTTGAAGATATATTCTATTATTCTTTTATTAGTTTCCTTGAGACTTGGGAACTGACTTCTCTATATGAATAGAGCATATGAACTATATTTAGAACAAATTGAAGTACACGAAACAAGTCATCCTTCATCACTTGCCGTAGACGTTCTACAAGCTTACCATTCTGATTTATCCTGTACTGTCTGTTACCCTGTTGCTAATTTACCCCGTTCTTTTCGACGATTTTGTGGACCATACCGAGACAACTATTTTGCTACCCAATATTCTCAAAAGACAAACGACTCTTACTGTGTTCTAGTTACTGCTACTAATTATAATACTACTAGAGCCACTGCTTGAGATATTATTTTTAGTTGCCGTTATAACAACGATCTTCTAGACCCAAAAGAAGTTATTGCTGGTCTACTCCTTGAACATACTGCCTATTCTCTTGCATTTACCTTACCTCTTGATTTTGAAGCTAATCTACTTGACCTTCATATTGAGGACCTTTTTACTTCTACTTCCACTCATATTCGACTAAGGACCAAAAACCTTCTATTTGATTTTCAAAATCAATTAGGGAAAACTAAATTAAACTTTGATACTTTTCCGTCCAGATTTATATACACTTTAGATCCTGGACAATTAGCTGACACTAGTGTTGGTTCCTCTACCAATACTTATATACCAATCCCTCCACAACTTGAATTTCCTTCCTCACCTATTTTAGAAATTCCATATCAATATATTCAAGATACTACTCCTCCTCTACAACCAAATCGCTTTTTTCACTTAATACAACAAATCTTCTCTCCTGCTCGCACTACTGCTCTTTCACCTCCTCCTATAGTTGAACATTACCCTACTGTTAATTTAGATATAAACACTACACTACCTCTTGCCATACATCACCCTTATCTAATCTACCTCTTTTTAACAATCAAAATTTAATTGAACCTTTTGACTATTATGCCCAAAACCAAGAAATCAGACCTGACTTACCTCAACAGACTGAAGAAAGAAATTTACAACCTTTTGCACCAAAAGTAAATTCTATCTTACACCCTAATCCACCAGAAAACATAATGGCTAAAGCCGCCTTAAGAGGTACTGCTAGGGTTCCGCAATTTGATTTGATCTTTAAATATTTGAATCAAATATTTGATCAAATTCAAATTCAAATTTGACTATATTTGATTTGATCAAATTCAAATATGGTCAAATTTGATTTGATTTGACAAATATTTGATTTGATTTGAAAATTACTATTACAAATTCAAATTCAAATCAAATTCAAATTCAAATATTTGAATCAAATCAAATTCAAATCAGGATCAATTTGATTTGATCAAATTCAAATTGATTCAATATTTGATTTGATTTGAATTTGAGGAACCCTAGGTGCTGCCCAAGCAATGGTTGACCTTGCTGCTGCTCTTGAACAAGATTCAGAGAAAACTCTTATCACCATTACAAATTTCTATGGGGATGGAACCCAAGACCCTGCTGACTGGCTAAAGGAATTTAGAAAAGCCGCTACTGCTAATCGATGGAGTGCTGAGAGGAAACTCTAGTTGGCCCTTGTGTATCTTAAAAAAGTTGATCTGGACTGGTACCAATTCTTGAATCCTGTACTGACTGCTTTTAATGATGATGGCAATTAGGCTACCAGTTTTCAACATCTTTTTAAAGGCCACTTTTATACCACCAAACAAAAGGCTATATGGCAAAAACAGCTCTTTGATATTAAACAAGGACCCACTGAAACTGTGGATGGTTATGTCAATAGATTCCAGACATTACAAAGAAAAGTTGACCCAGATACAGTTTTTCTAGCTGACTTCGTTAAACAACTTTTTATGCAAGGCTTGTGTTCTGAGTATGGAGTTAATGTCCAGGCTGCTGTACCTAATACCTTGGATAATGCTATTGAAGTAGCCCTTTACTGGGAAACCAGAAAATTAATGACTACTCCTACTATTAATACAGACCAGGCTATTCAACAACTTACTGATCAAAATTGCTAAGCTTAGTATTAACTTGGCCCAGACACAGACCACCACTACCTTCTCTGTTAATTATGCTGATAACCGTGCCCAAACCCCTCAAATAAAAGAGCCTCCTATTTGTTATTATTGTGGGTGCACTGAACATTTTATTCGTGATTGTAATAGCAGAAAACAAGACCAACGACAAGGATCCAATTCTTGTTGTAATAATAATAATAATAACTGGAAAAGAAATAACAACCAAAATAGGGACTGAAATGGTCGCTCCTTTGACCACTATTTTAATAATAGAGATCGTTCTCGTAGTCGTAATAATTCTTACCCTAGGAGCCAATCTAGAGACAATAATTATAGAAATCGAAATAATGGCTCTTACCAAAACTCTTCTAATTGATCACCTTCTCCTTATCATTGAAGCGTTAATTATCTTATACAAAATCAGACTCAGACACCCTCTCTTACTCCTAACAAGTGGGAACTTCTACTTAATAACCCATCTATCCCAGTTGTATTGGCTACTCACCTCTATGAGAAAGCCAAAAATGCCAATCTGGTTCAAACCCCTGCATATACTACACCTGTCAAATATAATGTCTCTCTACAAAATAAACCCTATCAAGCTATTATTGATAGTGGTACTTCGATTAGTATGATTGCTCACAAGGCAGTCAAAGAACTTGAATTGACTATTGAAAAGGCCTCTAATAGCCTTATAGTCACTGCAGTTAGAACTTCTACTCGATCTCTATAAATTATAAAAGACCTACTAGTTAAAATTGACCATATTACTATCCCTCTTATTGTAGAAGTAGTAGATACTACTTCTTATTCTCTTCTTTTAGGAAAAGATTGGAATCAAAAAGTTGAAGCAAACTATAACTGGAAAAATAGTGCTATACTTTTAAATGGGAAAACAAGAAATATACTATCCCTACCATTTATGAAAGCAACAACCCCTACCTAGTCAACCTACTATTATCGCACCAGAAGAATTAGACCTTTATGAACCAGAATACTTATACCCTAGAAAAGCTTATGCTTTTGATCGAAAAGACTCAGACCAATCTCTAGAAGAAAATGAATGGACTACTTACCAACCATGCTATAGAAACAGGAAAGCTTCTAAACAGCATGTTTGTGGAAATTGTGGTTCTCCTGACCACCTCTTTGCAAATTGTCCTACCAACCAATGTAACCAGTGCCAGGAATTTGGCCATATTGCTGTTAAATGCCATAAACAAGTCCCAAGGCATACTACTTGTCCTACTTGCAATGACTCCAACTACCTATATAGGGACTGTCCCAATAATGTCTGCAGAGGATGCAGTACATTAGGACATATTGAAGCTTATTTTTCTCTTGCTACTTAGAAAAGACAAATCTTGGTTTATCAGTGTGGATGCACTTTCGATCAAGTTGATAATAATTGTTTACCTACCTATAGCCCTCGCTGTACCCATCATTGTTGTCAATGTAAAGTTTCTAACAGACCTGAAGTTCTTAAACTTCTTAAAGAGAAACTTGTATGCCCTGGATGCTATTCTGACTTCCACTATGCTCTAGACCAAGAAGACCCTAGAAGTATCCATTTCTTCACCCAAGATGAAGGACGTGGAATTCTTGTTAATTGCAAAGTATGCAATAAAGCAGACACAAGGCCTAGAATATGTCAATTAGACAGTCTTCGAGAAGAATTATAGTTTTGTAAATTGGAACACTTCTACACATACAAAGCTAGCCAGAACATTCAGTATAATCCTAACTATAACCTTTGGACCCAAATCAAACGTTATACTGAATCAACAAAGAATGCCGGACACCAATATGAAATGAACCAGACCAGAATTTACTGACTCGCAAAGATCCTCTTGGATGAAAATGACACCTCTAACCTCTGACCGTATAATTTAACCTTGGAGCTATGAGGAAATACAACTTATATTGCAAGCTAAATTAGACCTATTATCAGAAAATGATATTGATTCTTTACAAGCAATTTTGGATGAATCTTTTGATACTAGCCACCAGACTACGACCAGAAATATGCTCTCGCTGTACTTCGAAAAACTTTACAGTTCCTGTTGACCTTTGCCAGGAGTGTTTACATGTTAAACACCAAGAAGAATTGAATGCAAATCAAGGATATTGTGATGATTGCAAGGTCCCAGACCCAGAAATTTACTCACCAACTACTGAAGAAACTATTAAGGAATTGGATAATGATTCCCAGTTTTATTAGCTTCAACAACAAGTACAACAACAAGACCAACTGATAAAACAATTACAAGCAAGAATTGAAATCTTGAAAACTACCAACACTGCCTTACTATGCTTTTTCTGAGAAGAAGCCCAAAATGCTCACCAATGGGCTAATGCCTTGAATATGCTCTGTTAAAATTTTTAGAGAATCCTAGACAGGATCATAAACTACCTGTCGACCAGACCAGACCCTTATACCTAGACCTGTAAATATTATTATCCTTGAACATGAAGAATATACCCTATCGACCCAGACCCATTTAAATGTTGGACCACTTAATAAAGAACAAGGCCTAGCTTTTCAAAAATTATTAGAAGAATTTGCAGACCTCTTTGCAAATGATATAACTGAGCTAGAACAAACTAACCTGGTTACTCATTGGATCTATACTGAGAATGTACATCCTATTCGCTCTCGCCCTTACTCTGTACCCCCAAATGAACAAGAATTTATTCAGGAAAAAATACAAAGAATGTTAGAACATAAACTTATTCAACCCTCTGACAGCCCTTGGACCTCACCTGTTGTACTAGTATGAAAGAAAAATGGCAAATTACGATTCTGTTTAGACTACAGAAAAGTAAATGCTATTACCAAGAAGGATGCTTACCCTCTACCACGCATCGATGAAATGCTTAATGCCCTTACAGGATGCTCTTGGTTCTCTACTCTCGATCTTGCGAGTGGATATTGGCAAGTTGCCATGGACCCCCGTGACAAAGAGAAAACTGCCTTTACTACACGATACGGAATTTATGAATTTAATGTAATGCCTTTTGGTCTTTGCAATGCCCTTGCAATTTTCCAAAGGCTGATGGATCGTGTATACAAAGGATTTGCATGGAAATTTGTAGTTGTATACTTAAACAATACAATGTTTATTCTAGAACATTTAATAAACACTTGACCTATTTAAAAAGAGTATTTAATAGAATTAAACAAGCAGAACTCAGACTTAGTATAGAAAAGTGTACCTTTTGGATGCACCAACTACCTTTTTTAGGACATCTTATCTCAGCTAAAGGTATTGCCCTCAATCTTCAAAAAGTAGAAGCTGTCCAACGGATTCAACCTTCTAAAAACCTTACAGTCCTTCAATTTTTCCTTGGACTTGCAGGATACTACTACCAATTTATTCAAAACTTTTCATCAAATGCTCACCCCTTGAATTCTCTTCTACAAAAAGATGAATCCTATCACTGGCAGGATAAACAACAAAAAGCTTTTGAAGAGTTAAAATCTAGACTTATTACTGCCCCTATATTAACTTACCCAAACTTTAAAGAGACATTTATACTCGCTACAGATGCTTCTTATAATGGCTTTGGAGCCATATTAAGCCAACTAGATAGAAATGGGAAAGAACACCCAATTGCCTATGCTAGTAAGAGTCTACAGAAAGAAGAATTGAATTATGCAGCAACTAAACTTGAATGTGCTACAGTTGTATGGGCCATAGAACATTTCCATAAATATTTAGGTGCTACAAAATTTATTTTAGTTACTGACCACTCAGCATTAAAATGGTTACGTACTGCTGAACCCAAAAAAAGAATTGGAAGATGGATCTTGAAGCTCCAACCATACAATTTTGGAATTATTTATAAACCAGGCCGAATCCATTCAAATGTTAATGCCCTTTCATGGTTACCAACTTAGACAACTATATTCAATAGACTTCATAAATCTTGACCAATATTATAACCTCTCCACTATTTGAATACAGACCAATTTCCAGATGGATTTACTGACCAAGAACAGAAACAACTTATGATCCAGGCTAAATATTTTGAAATTAAACATCACCTTCTCTATAAAAAGAATAAAAGAAACTCAGACAAACCCCTTAGAGTTATTAAATGGACAGAAATTGAACCAGTCTTATATATGATGCATAAGCATTCCACTGCTGGATATTTGGGAACGGACACTATGTATTATAAAATATCAGAACGTTATTATTGGAACCAAATGTATCGAGACATGCAAGAGTATGTGAAGACTTGTGAGAAATGTCAACGAAGACAAAAAGGTCATAGAAAAGAACCTCTATATCCTATACAAATAGGAAGAGCTTTCGAATGTGTTGGAATTGACCTTGTAGGCCCTTTGCCTATAACCAAAAAAAACAATTGATATATTATTGTCACTACTGAATACCTAACACGATGACCAGAAGCTCGCGCTGTTCCAGATGCTAGTGCTAGTACACTCACTCAGTTTATCTTTGAAGAGATAATCTGTAGACATGGGACTCCAAAAATTATCTTATTAGACCAAGGTCGCAATTTTATTAGCGAACAATTAGGATTCTTTGTGAAAAGTTCCTCATTAAGTATAAATTCTCTTCTTTTTGCTACCCTTAGAAAAATGGTATGGTAGAAAGATTTAATAAAACATTGTGTGAATCACTTGCAAAAGTGAAAGGAGATGATGATTGGGATTTGTATATACCTGCCGTTCTCTTAGCATATAGAACTAAAAGACATGCTACCACAAGATATACTTCCTTCCAACTTATATATCATCGGGAAAATAAATAAGGAACAGATCTGCACAAATCTTCGACCCTGGAAAATTTTAACAAATTTTGCAATAACTTGTGATCTAGTGGTCCAAATTTAACGATTTTGGTACATTTGATTCATCTCGATGAGACAGATCAAATGGTATCAAAATTGTTGAATTCCAATCACTCGAATACAAAAAAATCCCATTTATGTGAATTTTATAAATATCGAATGATCTTGCCAACCAGTGGTCCAAATTTAATGATTTTGGTACCATTCGATTCCTCTTGATGAGATGGTTCGAATGGTACCAAAAACGTCAAAATTGGATTACTGGTTAACAAGTTATTCGTAAAAAATGATTTGCAGTACAGTTCTGTGCAGAAAGAATTTTAATTTTAATTTCTGCGCAGATCTGCGCCGCAAATTGTTTTTTACAGATAACTTGTTAACCAGTAATCCAATTTTGACATTTTTGGTACCATTCGAACCGTTTCATCGAGAGGAATCGAATGGTACCAAAATCATTAAATTCGGGCCACTAATCCACTAATTGGCAAGATCATGTGATGTTTATAAAATTCACTTAAATAGAATTTTCTTGTGTTCTAGTAATCGGAATTCAACGATTTTGGTACCATTCGACCCGTCTCATCAAGACGAATCGAATAGTACCAAAATTGTTAAATTTGGACCACTAGATCACAAGTTATTGCAAAATTTGTTAAAATTTTCTAGGGTCGCAGATTTGTGCAGATCTGCGCCTTATTTATTTTCCTGATGATGGAAGATATGCTACTTTACCAATCGAAGTACTTTTCCCAGTAGAACCTACAGAAATTGATGATGAAATAGACTTACAAGGAAGTATTTTTCAACGAGCTTATGACCTAATAGAAAAATTACCAACTTATCAAAACCAGGCTAGACAAAATACTAAATGGTCACAGCAAAAACAAAAAGTCCGTTTTGATACCAATATTCGAACAGAGACATTTGAAAATTGGTAATAAAGTGTGGATACAAGGAAAGGAATTGGAAGCCTCCCGCTTAGCCAAATTTAAGACAAAAGATTTGGACCCTTCTTTATCCATAAGAAATTAGACAATGGTGCTTATAAATTATGGACAATAGAAGGAAAAATTTTACAAAAATATTATAATAGTAGTTGTTATTGATTCTCCTAGAAATTTCTAGAAGAAATTTGATCTACAAGGGGATAAAACACACAATTTAATTCGTAAAACCTCAAAATATATTTATACAACTACCCTTTTGGAATTTTTCCAAAAATGACCACCCCTACACTGCAACCTCAAACCTTGTTAGCCCTCCAATACCTTTTTCAGACATGGAAACAAGATAATGCCACCCAGAATAATACATTGTGGATTATATCACAATGTGTATAGTTATGTGATAATAATGATGCTACTCAGACTATTGACTTCACTAATTTAATTACTTTTTTTCTTGAGCCTGATTCAAGTAATTTTTTGAACACTCTCGAAGACACAGAACAATTAAAAATTAATTTACCAGAAGTAAATGACACAGAGGAAATAAACTCTAACTTAGAACTGGAAGACATACAAAAAGAAACATTATCAGTTCCAATTACTAATCAAGAAGAAGTCATCCCTGCTTCATTATCTAAAAAATTAACCACTCCATATACTAGAAAAACATATCAAAAGAAATTACAGAAAATTCTCAAACGAATTAAGACTCGAACTCAGAACAAACAAGACCAAAATAAATTGCTTGAAGCCACTATTATCTTGGTAATCTTATAGACAAGCATCCTAATACTTATGAAATATTTGATCAATAATTGAGAAAACCCAAGGGGAAAAAAGAACCCAAGACATATGGAAGTGTGCCAAACAGATGAAATTACTTTTCTCTGACCAGCCTATAGAAAACATCTCTTGAACGACCAATATTACTTATACAATAATTACAAGGTTAACAGATGCTAAACTTTCTCAAGTCCTTCCTCAAATTAGAACTCATGGAGTTCATTCTTAAAGGGGAGAGAAATGTTATAGAATAGTTTTGTTAATTTTGGTAGAAATTAGTTGAAAAATTAGAACTTAATAAAGAAATTTTGTAAGCTTAGCTCAATAGATATATAAACTCAACTTATTTCCCTTGTTTTAGATAGATCCAGACATTGTATTTCATCTTTACCTTTATATTTATTATCCTCCTCTATTATTATTAATAAATTCTTAGAATTTCTAAGGAACAGACACCTTGGAATAGCCCTCTTGTTAAATTAATAAACTGTCTCTTATCTCTTGTTGTTTTATACCGAACTGCTTTAGAGAAGTTTGTAGTTTCTTACAGACATAAAAGAAACTATACTTCCCTCTTGCACACCGCTTCACGCCCAAAGTAAGGGATCTTAGGAGCCGTGTGATTGTTACCTTATCGGAATTAAAAAAGGCTTCTGGTACTATAACAGTATTATATTAACATTTTATATTAAATTTTGAAATATATCAGTATAGAAAGATTTTACTATAATATCATTATATCCAGATGTCAGTATAACCAGAGTTTTATATAACTACGTTTTAAATTTCGATTTTCAAAATTTTAATACAAATATTTACAATTTAACTATAGAAATTGCTTACTTCTTAACCAATTTTAACCAATTTACTAGAATATTTAAAAAATTGCTATTTCTACTATGGCATTTTGCTATTTTCACTATAGTTATACAAGATTTTCTATTTTTAGTATTCATAATAAATTTAAATCTAAATCTAACTTTAACTCTAATTATAACCCAAAAAAACTAATAAGTAAAGCATTTTTGACTTCTAATTAAAAGTTGTACCGTATTTGCGCGTAATAGCGGGCCAGGGCACTAATTCAGATTTTGACTTCTTAAAAAATTTGGCTATTTGGCTCAAAATAGCACCTGCGCATCCCGAAATAACGTGCATCCTTTTATATAACTTAATGCAAAAGCATTCTTCGGTTCAATTGCTAATGATTTATTTAAATTTGCCAATACTTCGTTTTATTTTTATTATTTCATGTTAAATTTTAGCAATTCTTCATTTTTATTAAACGTCTATACGATAATAATTCCCATCATGAAATTTTCAATTTGAAATACAAGAAAATGAATAAAACAATGCAAATTTTAAAAAAAATATAAAATAAAGCAATGCAAATTTAGAAGAAATATAAATCTATAACTAAAAATTTACACGAATATAAATAGCATCCCAAAAAAAAATTTTACAAAGTATTAATATCGACTATGTAATTTGATGCAAGTTCGTGATGCTTTAATTAATTCATCCCTTCATTGTCTACTATTGTTTGTAATGCTTAAATTAATCCACTCTTCATTATCTACCATTTCATCAGACTTTTCAAGCATATTTTTGTCAACCATTTCTATATCTTCATCAAACATCTCTCCAAAGATATTTTTATTATTGTCGAAGATATCGAATATATTATCATCATCATCGAACATACCTTCATCGTCGTCAAAGATCTCTTCATTAATTATCATCTCATCATAAAATGCTTCTTCACTACTTTCAGCAACTACCAAAGAATTATTATTGATATCTTCTATGTCTAATTCTATATCATCTAAACGATTTTCAACAATTGCCTGTAAGCAACCTGACATATTATAATTTTCACTACTATCAGGATTTAATGTAATTCTTGCTGCTTCAAATGACTTAATTAATAATTCAGTACTAATTTCTTTCCATGTTTCTGAAACCCATTTACAGATCAGCTCATACGATGCCTTCTTGCAATTTCCTTTTGCTGTATATGTTTTTTCTCCCTCGCTCATCCATTTGTCTCATCGTTTTCTAAAACCACTTTTAAATGGCTGATTAATAGAAACATCGGGAGGTTTAATACACTGGTAGTTCCGCTAGGTATTTTTACAACTTCTAGACCTTCAATATTCAGCGCCTTTATAACATCGTCACGAATATGGCTTGCATGTCGATCAACAAATATTACGCTTTTATTTTTAAAAAAACCACCTGGCCGTGCTCAGATTACTTGAGAAATATATGTAGATAACATTAAATTACAATTCATAGTTGCATGAGGTGCTCCTGCTACAACAACATTTCTTGAAAACTTTCCTTTTGGTTTTTTTTTGCAACTTGAATAATACTAATGCCAGAAGTTTTTCACCAGAAGCTGTATAGCCTAGAACTACTATAAAGCGCAACTTGTCATTTCCAGTTGTTTTAACTGGCACCTTACGTGAGTCTCAAAAATCAACGGTTGTTTTGCTTAGCATATCGAACCATATAGGTGTCTTATTAAAAGAGAAAATATATTGTTTGTCAATATCTTTTGTTTTATTATATGCAGTTTGAAAAAAATTTTGAACTATTTGTAGCATATCTTCTGGAAACTTTTGTAATATTTGTGTTCGAGTACATTGAACTAAGTTATGTCGTTGTATAAAGCGTCTGACCCAACTTCGTGAAGTTTTAAAATTTTCTACTCCTAATGTTACGCTCAATTCTTTAGCTTTTTTTCTGATCATAAATGCTGTGACATTGTTTCTTTTTTCGCGTCTTTTTTTTACAAATGATATCAAATCTTGCTCCAATGCTGGATACATTGGCTTTCTACCACGACCACTAAGTACTCGTACTTGTCTTGTATTCAAATTAATATTATTTTTGACTTCTTCAATTCTGACTTTTGTTTTTTTCACTCTTGAACATGTTTTCTGTCAATGTTATAAAATTTTGCTGCACTGCGATTAGATGAACTTTCAGTATATGCTATTACTTCTAACTTGAAAGCTATAGTATACTTTTGTTTTTCTTAATAGTAAGTAAATTATCCATATTCGAAAAAAATAACGCAAAAACATAGATCAACAAATTAACCTTTATTTAATGTGCAATCACAGGAACTACCAATAAGAATTTCTATTAAAAATTCTCTAATTAGTGATAAATATTCAAATAATAATAATAAATAAGTTCTTTATACTTACATAAAGCTTTGCTTTTATATTTGCCAATCTTAAAACTGTAAACTTGCTTAATATTAATGTTATCATTTTTTTAAATGTGTGTTTAAAGGGCTCAATTATAGAAAGTATTAATTTAAACATCCTAGTAAGGTTGGTAGTAATTAATTTTAATCAGTTTTTTTTATTGTCATACAAAAAATGAAGAATAATTTTAATAGTATATAATGTAGTATTAATAATGGTATCAGTATATAAAAAAAAAATCCAAATTCATATTTGGCATTTTACTGTCAGGTTTTTTTTTCAAAAATTATTTTTGAATTTGGGGTTATTTATATATATTTTGGCACGGCAAAAAAAAAATTTTTCATGATTCTAAATAAGTTTTTTTTGGCGATACACATATATGTATGTATACTATAATTATTAATGTAAATCTTGCCTAATTCAATTTGGTCTAGAATTTCTTTGTTTATATATAGAAGTCGACGACTCCATAGTATGCAAATCAATTATCAATTTACATATGATTTACATATGTACGTACATACGTACGTAAGAATACACAAAGCAGCCAAACAGTTTATATTGGTAGTTGAAGTAAGAGGTAATATATTTTTTAAGTGTAGAGTTTACCCTATGTCGATCACTTGTAGATCACCCGTAAATCACGTGATGTAATTGGCTAGTTTCGCGTTGTCACCCGCAAAATTTATTTATCACCCGCAAAATTCATTAACTTTGTAAGTAAATTTTTAACATACCAACTTAGTTAATATGAGATTTTTTTTTTTTATATTTTGATAAAACAAGTATTCAAAAGCAGGTTTAGTGATATTTTATAATATTATATTTATTTTTATGCAACTCATCCGTAGTGATTGTGTTGTGTAATCTGATTTACATAGTAGAGTCATAATTAGTAATATAAAAATGATCTACATATACTCTACCCTTAATTAATAATTGAAATTGCTGCTGCTAATTTGGTTATTATCATAGTGCCCATGCCATGCGCTATATTTTGAATACTGGTACCGGTACAGAATTTCAAAAACATCACATTATGATTCAAAATAAGGCACAGGCGCGCTTCAAAATAATGTACAGGGGCCCAAAATAAAGCGCAGGGGGGCGTTATTACGCACAAATACAGTAAAGCTTATTTTTCTAATTATAATAGTAGTTAAATTATTAAAATCAGCCTAGTAGATTCCAAAATACTTGGGATCAAAGAAAGAAAATAAAGAAACAGCAAATTCACTATTATACAAACTATTCATTTTTTTTACATATGTTTTTAAACATTTTTTATTATAGTAAAAAATTTTATTAAAAAAAACAATAAAACTTGTTTGTATATATTATGATTTCTTGTTTGATAGCTTTTTATAAACTTTATATTTGTTTCTTTATATACATTTTGAAAGTTTTTTTATTGTAATAAAAAACTTTACTAAAAAAATAATAAAACTCATTTTAAAAAAGTAGTATTTTTTTGAGCCAAAAACCAACTTTATTTAAAAGCCCAAAGTTGATTGTATATCACAATTTTTTATTTGACACTATTTTATTAGCTTTGTGTAATAGTAAATTTACTAATTCTTATATTCGGGTTAGGGTTAGTATTAGGATTAAGGTTAGAATAAATACTAAAATAGAAAAACTTGTATAACTATGATGAAAATAGCAAAATACTATAATGGCAATAGCAATTCCCAATATTTATAGTATTTTATAGTCAGTTTGAACTTTTTAGATTTTTTTTCTTGGTATGATATATAAAATTTTTTCAATATATGGAGGGACATCAATAGAAATAGAACAAATTTATTAGATAAATTTGTCCTATTTCTATTGACTTCACCCCATATTCAAAAATACAATATGGCTTATTTTTAACAGAAAACTTAGTATGGTCTGGTGCAAAAATGTAGATATACCAATTTATTTATAATAAATTTTTTTTTAAAATTTAATATAAATATTTAAATAATTTTATTTATTATATAGGTTTTGGGAAATATTTAAATATAAATTTTATTAAAAAAATTTATTTCTATAAAAATTTTGTTAATTCCTTATTTTTTCAATTTGCTTAATACAAAAATAAAAATATATTAAAGGTAGAGTACAATATCAATCATTTTTATATATGATTATCATATATAAAAATTTTATATAGGAGCAAATTATGCTACTGATAAAGATTATTGAGAATGAAACCAATTTTAGCCAAAATTTTGTGACATATGTCAAAACCTTTTATCTATGGTAGTAAACTTTAAAGCCACATATTATATTAAAAAATTCTACTTGTATATATCTTCAATTTGCCTAGGATGATTGAAATTTGTCTAGGTAGTACAATATAAATAACATACAATAATATATAATCATTACCTAATTTCAATTGAATGTTATTGTAAAAAAAATTAGTAATGTGATCACTATTAAAATGTAGATTGTTGTACTCTACCCTTAAAATTAAAAATTTAATTTTATTTATATACAAATGTTTTTTAACTTTAATTTTCTATATATAATTTTTTTATACTAATTAAAGCAAGTTTTGAGCTATTTTTTGATATAATTTTTATTATTTTTTTATAAATATTTAATTGTATAATAATTTTTTAAAAAAAAGCAAATAAGTTCTTTTTAAAAAAATTATTTAGGGTGTGGCGACTTAGGGAAGTTGGTAAGTTGTCACCTCCCAAGTGGCAGGTCTAGGGTTCAAATTCCACTGGCGACGCTTTGGAAAAATAGACCTGTGTTACGGTAACTGTTTCCTGTCGATCGGTTGGGTATATTACCTGTAGTCCTTGGTTACCATCTCGAATGGGAGCTTTCAGACGAAGTTGTGTCCGGTGACACAGACAAATCCAAGGAACCGGGAAAATGGAAACCCATTTGGAAAGTCCTGAGTAAGGAGGTAGCAACGATCTTTGACGGTGCTACCAGAACCGGAATATCAAAAACCAGAGTTGGAGAACTGGACGATATGACCTTCGGAGGAGAAGGTCCACCAACCTGGCCACCGGAGTCATACCGGAGAAAAAGGATCTATGTTCTGGAATTAGGTACCAGGGGAAGAAAAACCATAGTAGCACCTAATGCTGGATAGATCAACCCTTCCGGGCCAACTGGTTTGGAAATTTGGGGCACCCGGTGATGGACCGGTAGGAAAAGTAATGGTGGGTACTAGGGTCAGTATGAACCTTACAAGGGCAGAGTAGGTAATGGTAGCGGTTAGGTACCCCTTGACTGCAAGTTGCTTGCCTCGGTGAGTGCGTAAGTTACCGAAGTGTAGGTAATACCTGTGTGGGACAGGGACTGCTCTACCAAGTTTATTCGTGAGGATAAATTAGTCCTAAGGGGATGTAGGTAGCATCCGGGACTGTCTTCGACTGACTAATGTATCGGAGGGCTGTACCAGTGATCACAAGTAGGATTGACATGCGAAGCGTTAGACCAGAGGGTTTAAATAGGCAATCACCTAGTTGGGTTGTAGATATGGCAACTAGTATAGAACCTTCGGGCGGACTACTTAAATTAGACAACCAAAAGTTGTACGTGTGGCTAGTTGTACTCTCATTCAATGTAACTCAATTGTGGGTGCACCCAAAGAGGCGCCCTTGATCCACAGGCTTGATTAAATAAACTTTTACCCAAAGCGGGAACTTTAACACAAAAAAAAAAAAAAAAAAAAATTATTTTTGTAGCAAAAATTTTTAACAGTACTACCAAAACTAGGATATCAGAAAATAGAGCCAGAGAACTAAATAACAAGTCCTTCAAGCCAAAGTCGTACTGGAGGAAAAGAACCTATGTTTTAGAAATAGATACCAGAAAGAGAAAAACTATAATAGCACCTAATACCAGATAAATCGACTTTCCAGCCCAACTGGATTGAAAGTTTGGGATATACTGAGAATGAACCGGTCAGAAAGTGATGGTAAGTACTGGGTTAGTGCAAACCTTACAAGGGTAGAAGTAGGTAACAATAGCAGTTGCAGGGTATTCTCTAACTACAAGTATAAGCCTTGATAAATGTGTAAGTTACTAAAGTATAGATAATACCTGTGTGGAACAGAAACAACTCTATCAAGTTTTCTGTAAAAATAAACTAGTTTTAAAGAAATATTGTTAGTATTCAAAACTGATCTTGACTAACTAATGTATCAGAGAGCTGTACCGGTAATACAATAGGATTGGCAGAAAAATCTAGAACCAGAGAGTTTAAATAAGCAATTCTCTAGTTGGGTTGCAGATATGGTAGCTAGTGTAGAACCTTCGGGCAAGCTAATCCAATTAGACAACCAAAAGATGTACATGTGGCTAGTTGTATCCTCATTCATGTAACAAATATTAGGAGCCCGTAGAGGTTTTTTTGATTCATATACTTGAATAAAGACTCATTATCTATAGTGGGAACTTTAATATAAAAAAAATTTTTTTGTTATAAATATACAACTTTTATAAGTTTATATTGTACAAGCATATTGTTATATATATGCTAAATATATAGTTAAAATTTTAGCTTAATTGAATTAATAGTTGTTAAAATACAAATTTTTAATAATTACTATATATAAAATTATTGGTAGTCTTATATATTCTGGTAGTTTAATTGAATAAATTAAAGTTATATATAGTAAGTACTAATTTTAAATATTAACTAGCAATTAAAAAATATATATATATTATTTGAATAGCTAAACAATATATTTATAAAAAAAAATAATATAATTTGTTGATTTAATTGTTTTTAAAAAATCTTTAAATATATTCAATTTTTAAACTTTAAAAAATTAAAAATTAAAAATTTGCTTATTTTTAAAGTTTAACAATTAAAATTAAGTATTTTTTTGTGCTACTATGCAAATGCCTAGGTGTAACTATCAAAAAATGTTTGCTAAATTTTAAACTAGATTATTATGTACAAAAAAAGGTTATACCAAAAATAAAATACTAATTTAACCTAGTTTACCATATAATTTATATAGTAAAAATAATATCTATTTTAGTTTAAAAAACTTCAAAAATTTATAAATTTTTAAATTTTAAAAATTTAATATTGTATAAATATAAAAAATAATTCTTTAAATTTAAATTTTAATATGATATTAATTAAAAGTTTATTACTTATAAATTTTACTAACTTATTATATAAACATATATTAAACTAAAAGCTAGTATATTTTTTCATATTTACTAGTTTTAACCTAAAAACTAAGTTAATAAAATTTTTTTAAAATTTATAAAACTTGAATTTTATATACAAAATATTATCAAAAATATTTTTGTCCTATAAATAAATTTCCATAATAAAAAAAATAATAATAATTTAATAAGTAAATAAATTTAATATTATTGAATAAACTAAAAAATTGATTATAGAAAATATTAATATAAATATAAAAAATTAATATTTATAACTTAATATTATAATGTACTATTTTTTTAAAAGATAAGTTTAAAAAAATTTAATAAAATAAATTATTATATATAAAAGCTCTTTACTTTCTATAGTAATATAGCTGTACCAGAATATATAAGATTATCTATACTATATATATATATTTTTTTTTAGAACTTTGGCAGTCTTGCTGAAATCTTATTGATTTATTATTACTAAAAATTCCTTTTTAATACATTTACAATTACCAGACTTCGACCTCATCCGGCTACAAAATAAATTTTGCGCCCAGATGCGACTAGTTGCATCGGCTTACGTATAAGCCAAAAAAAAAATTCGTTAGCTATAGTTACAAACCATCTATGCTTCATAACCTACTCCTTCAAAAATCCTTCTCTGTGCTTCTCATAAAGAAGAATAAAAACAAGAGGAAGATTAAAATAGAGGGACAAAACTAAATACCTAACAAAATTAACCAAAAACCAAAATTATACATCCAAGAAAAAATAAAACAAAAAGAAAAACCAAAGAAAAAATAGACTATGAAGGTGTTAATAAGCAATAAAAATTATATAATACTGCACAAGGAAACGCCTCGCCAAAGTATTATATGTACATAAAAGAAAACTAAAGAAACGTTCTAGAATTTATTTTCTGCAGATTAGCCTACTCTATTGTGCCATGTCTCATTACGCGTCTGTTCCTGTTTATTCACCTGCATGCCTTCTTCCCGATTAGGGGGACGTTTAAAGCGGAGACAACTCATGTGATCAACAGCCAATCAAATTATAGAATTTTGATGATCGCCGGCGAAGCAAAGCAAGAAATAAAAGCAAAAAACCTGAAAAATACGAAAAACGGCAGTCTAAACTTACCTTGATAGGTTAATCAAAAATGTCGGGAAGGCAATTTTGCTTATGTATATCTACCTAAAACCTAATATAACCCAATATAGGACGACCCTAACCCTAAAGTTAATTAAAAAAATTATTAAATATGAGTTGCCTCCGCTTTAGACGTCCCCCGATTAGGATAGGAACAACAATGCTGATTTTTTGGAGAGGGTACGCCGAAATTCCTACTTTTCATCCAAAATTTCAGAAAAAAACTTTGAGCGAGAATATGATAGCAGGAGTATGGTCAAATATGTTTTTGTAGCCAAAACCTTTAGAGAGTGTGTTAAAAAACTCATTTTTTAGTTCACTCCCTAGCCAAAATATAAAACCTTTATCGACGAAAGAAAACTTCTACCAAAATTTCTTGTACCAAGGGTACCCACTGCCAGTTATCTTGCACAACTGACGCTTCTGGTTGCCGAATATATAAAGAAGTCCCCGGAAAGTTAAGCAAAAAAGGTTGACCTTTATAAAAACCAGTATTATATCTGCTTCGTCTTTTACTAATAAAAATTTTTGTTTTTCGTTTGCTTAAAATTTTGGACAAGTGATCGATGGGAAGAGTTGATCTGTTATCTATACTATATTTGATATAGTAATTTGTACAATTTTATTATAGTAAATTAGTTTTTATTTTATATTTTAACAACTACTAATCCAATTAAGCTAAAATTTTAACTACATATTTAGTATATTTATGGCAATGCACTTGCTTAATACAAACTTACAATTTTGTATATTAATTGCAAAAATAATTTTTTTCTAAAAAGAAAATTTTTTCTTGTTTTTTTTTTTTAAAAAAAAATTTAAATTTTTAAAAAAAATTATAAAATAACAAACATACTATAAAAAGATAATAAAAATTCTATCAAAAAGTAGCTTAAAGTTCTCTTTATTAATATAAAAAAATTATAAATAAATAGTTAAAATTGAAAAACTTTTATATGTAGACAAAATTGACTATTAGTTTTGGTATATATCTACATTTTTGTACTGACCTATAAAGCAGTTTTTTTTAAACTTTAAAGGCCGGGTACTATGGCCGGGATTTTATTATGAGTTATTAGGACGTAATATTTATTACATGAATGAGGATACAACTAGCCACACGTGCACTTTTGGTGCCTAATTTAAGTAGTCCGCCCGAAGGTTCTACACTAGCTGCCATACCTACAACCCAACTACGAGAATTGCCTATTTAAACCCTCTGGTTCACGCTCTTTCTATTACTATCTGTTGCACTGCACAAACGCAGATATTAAGAGGCCCCAACTCTTTTTGATAAATTGATCTATAAAGCAGTATCTATTCCATTTAGATATTTATTTATATTTTAATAACTTGTACTATAGTATTAACTAACATTAAATAGTGATACCACCAAAATTGATTTTTGAAAAAGACCTATTTCATCTTCATTAGAGAAAATTAAAATTTTTTATAAGGAAAAGCAAATAAAATTTATATAGATATGTTCATTATAATTTCATCTATTTAAAAAAAGTATCAAATAATTTTGTCTTTCAAGTAAAATAGGTCAAAAACAATTTCATTTTCAAATTTTAGTTAGAAGTACTCTTAAACTGCTACTATTATCTATTTCTTTTCTTGTAAAATTTCTAATCCCAATATTCACTTCAACTTTTCTACTAGTCTTTATATTAATATATTCCAAACTTTTAATCTAGTTAGTCTAATTAAGTTAATTCATAATCCGCCTAAGAACTAGTGAAAAAGTATAGTAAATAGTAGAGATATGTTTACTATATATTTTTTGCCTTTTTTGGAATCTGGAGTTTTCCAAATAACAAACTAATTTTTATTAAGTAAATATCTTTTTTGCATTAAATAAAAGTTGTAAAAGATAAAATTCCAGCTATAATAGCAGTAAATCATTAAAATCAGCCCAGTAGACCACAAGATATGAGCATTTTTGTCTTCATGATTATATATTTACTTTTTTGTTTACACTATATAGTCACAAAGTCAAAAATGCTCATATTTTGTAATATACTGAGCCAATTTTAATGATTTAACTGCCATTATGGCCAGAATTTTCTTCTTTACAATTTTTATTTAATTTAAAAGAGATGTTTACTTGGCTTGTCCTTTGGAAAACTCCAGATTCTGAAAAAGGCAAAAAACAATAGTAAATTTTTTCATGATTTACTATGTTATTTCACTGGTTCTTAGGAAGATCACGAATTAATTTATTTAGTATTAGATACTATTATATTTTTTTAATTAGAGCCTACTTTTGTAACATAGAAGTTTTTTTAATATAACTTCAGCAATTAGATTGGTGAACTTTAAGGGTAGAGGGTATGTAGATCATTTTTATATAGTTTTTATATGGTATTTTGAAATTTTCATATAAAATTAACATATGCTACTAATAAAACTTTTTTAAATTTCAACTAATTTTTATTAAAATTTTACAAAATATAAATAAAACAATTTATCTATTATAGTAAAATTTTGAACTATTATTATATTTTAAAAAAATATACTTGTATATATTATAAAGTTTTTCAGGGTTGGCCAAAAATTTTCTGGGTTGCACAAAATTGCTAATGCTGATTGGTCAATTTACGTAAATTTATAAGTTAGTTTTATTATTAAATTTTAATACCCAATCTTTAAAATTTCATATCTTACTGAGTTTTTGACCAATTTTAATAATTTTACTATCATTAGAATCAGAAAAACCTGCTCTACAAAGTTGGCTTAAAATATGATTAGTTTATTTATTATAATTTTTCATAAAATTAAATATAAAAAAAATTTACCATTAAGTTTATATATAATTTTAAAATAGTACCCTCTACCCTTAATTTAGTAATACAAATTAAAAATTGAATTAATTGATTAGTTGTAAAGTTGACAACTAATCGATTTGAATTTTACAGACCCACTTAGTCGATTAATTAACCAATTATATAAAAATATCAACCCAGATGTTTCAGTTGCTATTTTATATATATTTTACTAAATTTCATTTATTATTTATTCAACTAATCGATTAATTAAACAATCGATTAGTTGAATAAAATCGATTAATCGATTAATTGGATAAAATGATCTATCAACTAATCGATTAAAAATTTTCATCAATTTGTATTACTACTCTAATTTTTTTAAGAGTTTTGTTGTCTAGTTCTTTGTTTTTAGTTTCTAATATTCTAGTTTTAATAGTACAATTAAAGATCTTTGCTACTTTTTTGTTTAAAACTTGTTAAATATATTTCTGTTTCTCTAGTTCATTGAATTTTTTTGTATAATAGTATACAACTATAGCTAAAAGCTTCTATTTGAAATATAGAACCAAAACTACAAATAATATATTTAAATAATTAATAATAAGCAGTTACTAGAATACAGATCTATTTACAAAGTATTACTAGTAAAATTTGAACTCTAAATCTGCTACTTGGAATAACAACTTAACAACTTTCTTAAATTACTATATCTATTAAAAATATTTTATATAATACTAATTATAAATATTTAATTAAAAATATTTAAATAATAATAAACTTTTTTATACTAATTATAAATACTTTATAGTTAATATATTTGAATATAACAAAAACTCTACTAATAGTTATTAGAATTTAAAATTATTTATTGTATATTTGAATTTAGCTAAAATAAAAATAAAAAAATTTAAATTTTTGTAAATAGGATTTTTAGCAAAAGTATATAGTATTATTAAGCAAAGGAATAGTAAATAAGCTCTAGAGCTTATTAAGTCTTACTGCAGTGACAATAATTGTTACCAATAGGATTATTAAAGAAAGTATAAAACTTACTAAAAATAGATACTTAATAAAATATACTAATTTATATAGTATAAGTTTTACAAAAAAATTCTTTTAGGTTATTACTTTTTTTTTATATTTTTAGATTTTTTTTTAAATTTCAACAATGTAAATTTTTTGGTTTATTTTTTTTAAAAGATTGACAATATTTATCTTAATATTATAAATTAATTTTAGCTAGGCTCTATAAAATAAACAATAAATAATTTTTAAGAAGTTTAAAGAATATATAATAAAATTTTTTATTAAAATATTTTTTAAGAGAGTTATTATTCATTACCAGTGCAATACATTGCTATTCTCTAATTGACCAATTGAAATGCAGGATTAGGTATAATATGAAATTGAAGCAAAACAGTTATTTTTTAAAAAAATTGCTTCTAACTTAAAATTTTGATTATGAAACTACAATTTTTTCTTAGCAAAAAAAATTTTTTACAAAATTTTGGATTAAAGAGGTTATCTAATTACTACTCCTACCAAACCCTAACCCTAACCCTAACCTGGCACTATTTGTTTTGTTTTGGTTAATGTAAATCAAAACAAACAAAATGATTGGTCAATCAGGAAGTAGCGATACATCGTACTAGTAATGAAAGATAATTTTTTTTTAATTATATATTTTCTTTTTTTTTCAATATAAGAATGAGCTATTAGAAAAGAGACAAATTATTTTTAATAAATTTTTTTTTAATTTTTAAATTAAATATCTTGATAACCACTTAGCCAATTTTAATAAATTTTTTTTTTATTTATATCTTAAAATTCTTTTATTCAAAAAGTTAAAAAAAGAAGATTAAAAAGTAAAAATTAATAACAAGTTGCCAAATCCAATATAATAATTTGTAATTGACAACTATATTAATAAAAAGCAGGTACAAAAAAAATTTTTGCTATAGCAAGTTATATTTATATATCCTTAAGATAACTAAGTTTTAGTACAAATTTAATTTAAAAAATATATAGTATAGAAGTTAAAAATTTGTATCAAATATATTAAATAAAGTTGTGGTATAACTATTAAATAAAAATAAATATTATAATTTGCTAATTTTTTTTTAAAAAAATTATACTATATAAAATATAGTACTTTTTTTATAACATTACAAACAATAACTAGTAGTAATTATTATCAAAGTTCTTATATTACGGTACAAAAACTTAATAAGTAAAGGTGATTGGGTACTCTAAATAAAAATGTTCAGGACTGCTAAAAACCTTACAAAAGCTAAAATCAGAACCTTATATCTAATCTACATTATATTATATAAAAAACAAAATATCTATAACTGCTAGTTATTGAATTATATTTTTTAAAATTATACCTGATAAATTAAATAAAAATTTAATAATTATATATTTAATTAAGTTAAATAATAGATAACTATAAATAAAATTTGTGTATATACTATTTATTTAATATCTAACTTAATCAAGTATTATTTATTAAAATTTTGTTTAATTATATAAATTACTATCTGTCTAAAATTAATAAATTTTTAAATTTTTAGCAAAATCATTTCTCAGATTTCTGAATACATGTACCTATTTTGAAAAATAAACCATTTTGAAACTAATTTGTTACTAAAAAAAAAAAAATAATTAAAAATCTCATAAACATATCAAATTCTTTAAATTTAAAAACTTTATAAAAATTTTTATTAACCTTAATTAGATAATTAAAAAATATTTTATTTAAAGCTTAAAAAATTGATATTATATAAAATTAATTTTGTTTAGTCCGAACATAATAATTCAAGTTTCATTTTAGTAATATTTTTTTCATTATAATTTGGGTATTACCAACTATACTTTACTTTAATATATATATACACACATTATATATATATATAATAGTTATTCTTCTAGTATTCTTCTATAAAATTACAAACTTTGTAGTACACAAAAAAGATGTGAATATAAAATTTTAAATACAGTATATGAAGATTAATAGGTGTATTGCAAATTTAATTTGAAAAAAAATAATACATATAACGAGAATGTATTTATATAAGAGGTGATTATTTAGAATGATAACTGTATGTGTATATAGCTTCTATTTTGGGAAATAAATAATTAATACGAAATAAATCAATTTATTAAAAATTATTTTAGTTAATAACAAATGAGTAGTTGCGCAACAAAACCATGCTTAGAATATATAAAGAAAATATACATAAAGCATGCGTAATAACCCAAATACTGCATTTATCAACATGATTTTTTAATATAGAATATTCTAAAGGATAATTTTATAATTTGATTGGTCACATGAATTGATTCCGAATTTGGATTATAAACAATGAGTATGTAAAGCTATGTATTGAAGCACTATTAAAGCGTATTTCTTTTTATTAATATTTTAGCTAATGGTATTTTAGCTAATGGTAACCAGTTACGCAACTTTTAAAATTTCTCCGCATAAGGTACTAAAAGTGCTAAAAGTGCTAGGTTGTAAGTCTAACTTCTTTTGCATCGGTAATAATAACAAAATTATGTTGAAAATCCACATATATTACGATTTTTTTTTGAATAATAAGCAGTAGAAATAGTTACGCATGAGCAATGACAATTTCTATTCATCTCTAATATCAATTTAAATTATGAAGGTTAATTTTTGCAAAATAATGTACGTACGCAATTTATTTGTAGCATTATTTTATGCTTGAAAAAAGGAAAACCTACATTATACTATTTTTTTCTTTTTTCGTATCGTCGTTTTGAATTTATTCTTATCCATTTCAAGCATTATCGAAGCTCTAAAACTTTTCAATTTCAACAATTAGAATGATAAAGTTTTTTTATATACGTTGTGTGTACTATACGTAAGTACTGTACGTACGTACGTCCTTAAATTTGAATCTTGTGTGATATAACTTTTTAAGGGAGGATTGTGAATGGTTAGTTGACGACTGACAACGCCATAGCGGGTCATCCGAGTAGCAATAGTCCATGACTTGATTAAGTAAAGTTTTGTAGAATCTTTTCTACAGTTAGCGTTAAATAAAAATTTTTGTTACCGAGATGATCGTGTGATCAACTTTGAGTTACCTAGATTTGCTAGTTTAGAGTCTGGTCACTAAACACTAAACAAACTAAACAAGGACGATTTTGGAGTAGATCACACATAACCACATTATGTGGCTAACTAAGAACAGGAAACTGAGTTACTAGTGTACACATAAACGATAAATTTGAGTTTGTTTAGAAAGCATTATGTTACGTAATTAGTATTATTTTTTTTTTTTAAAAAAAGAAAGATAATTTATCATTATCATAATAAGAAATAAGATAACAAGCTTTTTATTATTATTATATATATATATATATATTATTTTTTTGTTTTTTTAATATTGTGATGAAAAGTTTTAAAAAGTATAAATATATAATAAGTTATATATAATTTTAGATATGAAGGACAATTTCATAATTGTCAGATATATATATTAGTAATATTAAAATATAAAAAATATATATATACAGTATATGTGTGTAATTTATGCGTTGAGATAATATTATTGCAGTTACGTGCATAGTAAACCCTACTGGTTAATTTTATTAAGCAAGATTCTATTGTTTGATCGACCTGCGACAATAGGGGCGATCCTTCTTTTTTACTATCCTTACGAAAAAAAAAAGATATTAATTAAGGTTAAGTAAGAAGGTTAAGTAAATTATTCACCCTACAAGATAATTTTGTAAGACACCAAACGTGGAAATTATTATGTATTTTGGGGTATTTAATGTGAAATGGACCCTTTATCTATTTACCAAATGAAAAGATTTTGTGTGTCAAACTCTAAAACTAATGCAGGTGATGATGGTCATAATCAGAAAAAATTATATATATATTGAAACGTTCATATACCCATATCGATATAGGATAAAAAAACCTTTTTTTTCTTCTTCTTCTTTAAAAAAAAAAAAAAACATTTTATATAATTTTAATTTTTATTATTTTTTAACATAGTTATTTTATATTCTAGAGAATAACCAGAAAAGAAAGAATAATCAATAAATATGATTCTTTCAATATTATTATCGTTGTTATTAATATCAAATAGCATATATTTAAGCGGAATAAACGTATTCGCAGCGACTAGTAATTGTAATACGAATACAGTAAACGATCCATGCGTTCAAGCAAATTCTTCATTAAAACCTTGTAACTTTAGTATTCCTAAAATTCCAGCAACGCAAACGTCAGTGGAATTTCTTGTTAGTAGTATGTACAAAATTAGATATTATTTCATCATTTTTACTAAAAAGAAATTTTTCTCATTAAAAAAAAAAATATATATATAAATTATAATAATTGTAGAAGCAAACGCTGCTCCTTGTGCTTGTAATCAAGCAGTCTATAACGTTTTGGCAGAATGTGCACAATGTATGACTACAAGTACTTTGAATGTTCATATTAGATGTTTAGCACAATATAAAGATGATTGTACTTCATTTGGCACTACATTTAATGCGAATGCGTATGTCAATTTATTATTCTTTTTTTTGAACTTGTTTTTTTTTATATAATTAATGAATCCTAATTAATCAAAATTATTAATCATTTATTATTATCTTTTTATATTTATTTATGATATTATTATTTAGTGCCGTACCCCCTGGTATATGCGAAACTAGTAGTAGTGGTTCAGGGTCAAACTTAATTTTAATAATAGTATTTGTAACTATTGCAATTGTTGCAGTTGCAGTTGTAGCATCATTCGTAATTTATCAGCTTTGTAAGCGGAAAAGACAACGAAATCAAAATGCTGCAGCAGCTTTTAATGAGGTGGTACTTCCTCAAAGCCATCACACAGACTATCGTTATTCAAATCCTCAATCAAATTATGGTTATTCTTCGTCTCCACCTCCTCGATATAATTATAATTAAATGTTTTTTTTTTTTTTTAAGTTCATTGTATGAACTTTTTTTTTTTCTCATAGATGATCTCATAGATGATCGTTCTCGTAGATGGTCTTGTAGATGGTCTAGTTGATGATCTCGTAAATTATGAGGTGGATAAAAATATATTATCAGTAAACAATTATTGCGTAGACATCAAAATTATTTAATTGTAATATTTGTAATTAACTTTTTTTTTTTTTTTTTAAAAAAAAAAAAAAAAAAAAAAAAAAAA
>QKWP01001726.1:27716-77153 GCA_003550325.1 Gigaspora rosea | reverse complement strand
TATTATTATTATTATTATTATTATTATTATTATTATTATTATTATTATTATTACAACGACGAACAAACCTTTTTTAGAAAAAAACTTAATATTTTGGTAAGTAAAAAAAAAATTTATTCATTTATATATCCAATAAAATGACGAAATAAATGACGAAATGCTAAACATAATAATTCAAACCGATAATCGGATAATAATCGGATAATAATTAGGATAGTCCCAAATATCGATATGATCGTACGCTTTGCAAAATTTTCTACGTATAACTTCTTGATTTACCTGTTATTCGAACAGGTTTGAATAGGTTTTGTTCAAAAAAATTTTTAAATATACGTACATTACATAATATAAAGTACTATAACAGCTTGATTCAATATATTAAGTAATAAAGGATTAACATTTCAAATTTGCAGGAAGTTATACAAAAAAAAATTTATAACGATTTTAACGATTTTGCGATTTTCACATGATCAACATAACCGTAACAGGTAAATGTTGACTATTGCGTTGCGAAAATCAAGAGGGACTACAAAATTTTTGGGGATCATTATCAATTATTATTATCCGAATTATATACTGTATTTTATTTTAAAGTATTTTTTGTTATCATGTATAATAATGAGGTTAATGTAAGTTATTATACTAAATTAATTAAAATGAACCATTAATCGATTTTTATAAATTTCGCCTCAATTTGATTGACGGATTCCTAAAATTGAGATTAGACACCTATCAATTTTCAGATCAAAAGTTATTGGTTTTGGTCAAATTTTTAGAATAAGCTTCATATCTGATATACTTTATATAATTGTATAATACATAAATTATATAATCTAAATAAATTATTTATCAGTTATTAAATTCTTCATCTTCTTTAGATGCAAGATCTATTAATCTTGAGTATTATTATTTACAACTAAATAAAACTAAATAAGTCTAAAATTTGTTAGATCATGATATAACGCTAAAAGACTGAGACATTAAAAAATAAACATAATAAATAAATAAAGATATTACCATTATCTTTTATTTAATTTAAAAAATTAAAAAAGGTTTAGATAAAATTAACTAAAAAAAAATTGCTTGGTAGATCCTTCGGGGTTCGGTCAAAATCACCGACAAGTTAGTTCTCGTTAGGTTACGTTAAAAAATTTTTTTCGGAATTTTTAGACCTTTAATACTGTAATAAATGTAATAAATGTAATATAAGAGGATTTACAAATTACAAAAAAAAAATTATCGTATTATTAAAACCATAGATAATTATATAATTATATTTAGGGATAAAATTACGTTTCATAGTAATTTTTGACTATATAATAATATATTCAAAATTTATTTATTAACAAATATAGTTAATCAGTTTCAAAGCACTAACATCTTTTTTTTTTTTTTTTGTGGTCTAACCACTATTTTTTTTCTTTTTGATTTATTTGTCATATATATCTGATATCATGATAAAGTACATTTCTCTAATGTATAAAAATTTCATAAAATACATCGATATAGAAAAATAAATCGTCAAATATATATTATATATAGAAACTAATATTATTATATAAAATATTATATAGAAAAAAAAATATATTATATAGAAAACAAAATCTATTATTTTTTATAATTCACAGATCAACTATGAAGATAGATATATTTGACGATTTTATGAAAAAAATTTTCATCATTTATAAAGAACATAAATTCATTAAAAAAATTCATTAAATTATACAATCATTAATTAATTTTGATAATTAATATCATTAGAAGAGTTTCCAGGACATTTCTTACCCAAATTATCTATCAATATTTACAATATATACTGTATTATAACTATACAATTTATTGATATGTTCTAAATTGGCTTAGTTTGCCCAGTAAACCCAGTCAATAAGACTGTAAAAAAAAAAAAGAGATAAATTAGTTATACTAATAATAATAATATTATAATAATATTATGATAAACACGTAACTTACATTCTAAAATCTTCATCTTTTGGGATAAGACATTTATTCATATTTGAAATACGATGATATGATTGCAATTTTTGAATGTCTGATTTCAAAAAATAATAAAGGATAAGAAATATGCAAATTTTAAAATTTGACAAAATAAATCATTATAAAAAAAAAAAACCTACGATTGTTTGTTGTAGTTAACCACTCCCTAGATTCCCTAAAATTTTCATAATAAATCCCAGGACTTTGAGGATTTTGAGGACTTTGAGGATTTTGAGGACTTTGAGGACTTTGAGGACTTTGAGGACTTTGTTTGTTTAAAGTAAAAATACTTGATTCTCTTTGTCTATTTCCTGCAGAATTTAATAACACAACAGATCCTTGTGTATTTTCTAAAACATATGAGCTACGAGGTGGACTATTTGTACGAGGTGAATTAACGTGATGATCATTGGGTGTGCGTTTTGCCTCAACTGCGGTTCTTGAATCATGTGAATCTACAAAGTTATTTTGAGATCCATTTCGTGAATGACTTGATTTGACTAAAAAATTTAATACAAATTTAAATAAGTTGTTGTAATCAAAATAATTAACTACCGGTAAATTGCGTACTACAGTAATATAATAAATATAATAAATATAATAATACTTACTTTCACTGACATCAGTTTTATTATTTAAAATTTGAATTAATCGACTAATATACTTTGCTTTCCTATGAGGCGTAACACGTTGTCTTTCCTGGTACAAAACCTTTCGTATCCCTCCGTTTCCTTTGATCCCAATTTCAAGCCCTAATTTAGTTTCTCTTTCATTTATATCATTAATTCCATTTTCATAAATCATTTCATTTAAAACTTTTTCAATATATTCAATACTTGGTCTATTTAAAGGATCTGAATCCAAACAAGTAGAAATTAATTCTTTATATTCAATTGGCATATCTTCAATCATAATAGGTCTCAAATTATTATTCACTATTTCTTTTTGTAATTCATTATCATGAGCACGTTCAATAAATGGTCGTTGACCTGACCATATTTGCCATATAATCATACCAAGTGAATAAATATTTGATGATTTTGTATAAATTCCTGACATTAAAGTTTCTGGTGATAAATATGGTATTACTCCAAATACACCATTATTTAAATTCATAGGTTTTGATTCTATTGGACTTGAATTAGTACGTCTACGAAATGTTAATTTTATTGGTTCTGATGCACGTCGAATTTTGGCTGGATCAACGGGTTTACATAAACCTGTATCTCCTATGTAAGCATCACCATTTTCATCAATTAAAATATTTCCTGAATGTAAATTTTTATGAATTAAACCAGATTTATGAATTTCTTTAAGTCCACTAACAATTTGTGAAATAAGTTTTTGAGATTGTGGTAATGTTGTATAAGGAAGTCGTGAAAGAAAAGTTTGTAAATCGTATTGTGAACAATGTTGAAAAACCATCATGAATTCTTGTGTCTTTGGATCACGTGTTATTCCGTAACATCGTAAGAGGCCGGGAATTTTATAAGTGTTGTTTGGTGGGATGTGTCTGCTAAGTACTCTTAACTATCATAATAATTAATTAATAATAATTGAAAATTAAAAAAAAAAAATTATTAATATGGATCGTATCCGGATATGTACTCGTACGTACAGTACCTGGTACTTTACACAGCACGTAATAAATATAATAAATAACGATAATAATATAAAAAAAAATACCTCTTCAAAAAATTGAGACTTAACATTTTGAGAAGCCACTAATGATTTTAAAGTAACCTTTTTCGGACCACTCCGTTCCCATTTCGGCATTTGTGGGTCCTGCGCCCCATCCTTATATTCAAAGGTTGGAGGTCCATCCCGTGGACCATCAATCCATTCAGCCTCCGAAACTGTTGAAAAGCCACCTTTTCCAATACATTTAATTTTTTGAAACTTTTCATAAGGAATATATTCAATAAATGAAAAAATTGATCCTGCATTCGCTTGAATACTTTTAATAACTAGGTCAATATCTTGATTTTGACATGTCCATTTAGGATAAAGAGTTTGATAAGCATAAAATTCACATTGACGACACCAATTATAATAAAATCTAGGTGATGAACATTTAGGGCATGCGCCAAACTTTAGGGCTGAGGATTGCGGTGTTGACATTTCTATCGTTGGTAAAGAAAATTTATGGTTTCGGTTAATTGTAAAAAAAAGATTGATTCTTCAAGAATCAAAAAAAAAAAAAAATTAAAATATATATATATATATATATATATATATATATTTATATTTTTTTTTTAAATGAAAGGATAAAAAAATATTTATATATATATTCTATATATATATCTATTATTATTATTATTTTTGCTTTAAAAGGAGTGAAAACAAATGATACAGATTCAAGTTAAATGAATCTTAGTACCAATAAAATTAATTAGGACAAAAGGAACGAAAGGATCTTTTGCACTGCAAGAAATTTTTTTTAGTAGGGAGGGAATCAGGGAGTAATATTCAATCACATTTAAAAATGGAATAGTAAAGTCCGAACCATATTTATATAATGCATTCAAAAAAATCCACAAGTTAAAATTTTTAAACTATATACTTCTTTGTTTTATCAAAAAATTTAAATAGTAATTAATGTGAATATAAACAATAATCATCAATAATCGACATAAAGTACAAAACGTTTATCATCCTACGATGCCTTAAAGAGTAACACAATGAGTGTTGCAATAATAATGCGATATATAGGAATCAAGGACTGGTTTTTAGACTATAACTGATAAAGTAAATTTACTTATGGAGTTATGTACATACATACGGTTTAGCACAACGAAAAAAAAAAAAGATTAAATGAGTCTCGTGAGATTAATTACCAATAAAGTTATACTTACTAAATATTTATTAATTTCTGTGTTACTAAACTAAATGATGTGTTAAAAAGTAATAAGCAATACTTATTAACGTTATTATTACTGTATTTAAATGTATTTAACGTTAACTTTATCCCCCTAACACTAAATAAATAGTAAATTTGAAATTTATAAATATTATTAAATTTTTTATTTTTAATTTTTCTTGAATTTTAAATTTCTTATTTTGTGTGTCTTATGTTAAATAAAGCAAGGAATGAATTTAGAAAAAAAATATATACCCGGTATATTAAAAAATTTTAAGTAAACTTTGAATAAAATTACTAATTATTATAAATGAAACTCTTTTAATACTATAAATGCTATCTATTCATGACGTAATTCATTATATAAATCGTAAATCCTCCTACAAAACTTAAAATACTAGAAAAAAACAATAACCAATTGTAATGTTGATCGATACGTATATTTCAAATAATCGGAACAATAAAAATTCTTAGCATTTTTTTTTTTGTTACTTTTATTCGCTGTTTTCCTGAAAAATAATTTGAAACGACAAACAACGAAATTCCGAATTTTTTTAAAAAAGACAATCTAAATAGTCCAAATAATTAAAAAAAAAAAGGTCTTAAAAGAAAAATTGTTGCTTATAAGTATAATTCATTGTAGTCGTTTTACTATCTTACATACAAAATGCATCTTTAAGACCAATAAAATCTTAAGACATGATATATCAAATAATGTTTAAACTCGTGAAATTGTGATAGTACTTTAAAATATTAATTGTGAAACGTCTTGGTACCATTTTTAGTAATGAATAAACACAAAGATGAAACACCGGATTTGAAACATGCGGTCCTTTTTTCTAACCTTTTCTGATCGTGATGGTAGTAAAAGGTAAGTTACTGAGCAAAAAGGCTGCTACGTACGTAAATGATAATTGCGGATTATGCACCGATTTTTAACTTTTGGGTCGAAACTTTATTTTATTAAAGGTAGACCCGGATAAAAAAAATGTATTAAATACCGTATTTATATAATTATATCTCGATTCCAATCGCTAGATCCCTTTGTTATTGCATAAACAAAGAATCTTTGTTCAACGAATTTAGTAAATTTCGAAAAATCTTTATGTTTTCCAGACCTTGATCAATTTCTTTCGAAACCTTTTTTTTTAGGTACTGAATTACCAATCGGAGTGTAATTTCGGAGCATTAATAACATTATCAAATGATTATTACATGTTACGTAAATCGGTTTTTTTTTATTTTTTTCCATGTGTGGCAAAATTTTGTGTTGAAAGCTGAAAAAGTTGAAGAATTTTTAACAAAGTATATAAATAGGTTGTAAAAGTTGCATGTAGAGGTCCAATCCGGATTAATCAGGGATTACAAAGTTCTAAGGTAATCAATAGTATAAATATTAGAGAAATCCTATTTTCACCCAGATAAAAATAGATTTTCTTTATATTGTTGATTACCCTTAGAACTTGTAATTATCAATTAAACTTATATATTGTTGGTTACTTTAGAACTTTTAATTGTCAAGCAAATCCGAATAATTTATCAAATTATTTGATTATCCACCTATTAACCTATTTACCTATTTTAATTAATTATCTATCATGTATCAAATATCTAATATATAATACAGTATAATATATAAATAAATATTGGTTTATAGATGAGAATACTATTTGTATTTAATATTTTTGAAAATATTGTATTAATTGGTGTTATAAAAACAAGAATAATAAAAATTGTATTGTAGAGGACAATTATTAACCAATCTAGATGCTATAAAATAAAAAACAAATTGTTATACAAAAAGAATCAAGAAGATTTGGACAATTATTAACCAATTTAGATACTATGAAGTGAAAAACAAATTGTTATACAAAAAGAATCAAAAAGATCCAGACAACTCTACCCAAGTAATTAGATAGACAAAAGTTGAGCCTATACTTTTTATGATGCATAGATATCCCACTGCTAGACATTTGGAAACAAATGCTATATACTATCCCTTAAACTGTCCGAGTTAAGTGGGCAAATTTGCTTGCTAAAATAATTAGAAGAAAAGTAAACATATGGCAAAAAATTTTTTTTTGTTGAAAGACTAACTGAAATTGATTAGAGAGGACCCCGGACATCTAGTATAGAGGTCATACTTGTTTTTTTCAGCAAAAACCCCTGAAATTTGAAAAGCAAAAAACAGTTTTTGCCAATTATCTTGGCATCCAGTAGACCTATTTGAAAATTTTTTTTTAAAAACGAAGTTCTCAGTGAGGCGCATCTAACAAAAAAAAGTTTATTCAATTCTGATTACTAGATCAAAAGTTATTTAAACAAATATATTTTGTCGTTTTCAGCAAATTGGGCCAAAATTGGCCAAAATCCAGTTATGACTTATATGAGAGATGTCTGGGTCCTGATTAGAGTAACTTCTGGGAACACAATGCATGTGACAATACAATAGTACGTCATTGCACATGCCATATAATACAAGCAAAGATCGCAAGCAAAATTTCATGAAATATTTTGCATTTTTGTTAAGGAATGTTTATTGAGTCAAAGCTTCTCAATCACTCTGATAATTCAGTTTTGAATATTACAGACATAGATGAAATATCATTATATGAAATGTAGGGACTTATTCATAATATTTTTTTCAAATTTTTTTTTGATTTTTTTAATAATAAATTAATAGTGATTAATAGATAATCGCTGTACTACTAGCATGTATATTCCTTGTGATATACTACTACCACATAATATAAAATACAAGTTAATCTGCAAAATGGTATACTTTAATTCTAGCTTATAAAAGGGGTAGAAATGCTTAGAAAAATCTGACACAATCATTTAAAAATCAAAAAACAAGATTTTAGCAGGCAAATTTGCCCACTAGACAGTTTAAAAGATAAAATATCTAAAAAATAATATTGGAATCAAATATACAAAAACATTTAAAACTATGTTCACTTATATAAAACTTGTCAAAATAAGGCAAAAGCAAATAAAAGAAATTTTTTCACCCTATTTAAGTAGGGAAAATAGATTTAGTTAAAACTTTTTCCAATAACCACTTAGAATAATTATTATATAATTGTTGCTACTGACTATCTCACTTTATGGCCAAAAACTAAAGTTATACCAGAAATAGATGCAGCCAAGTTTATTTAAAGAAATTATTTGTAAATATAGAGTACCTACAATAATATTCTTGGGTAATAGAAAAAATTTTGTTAGTAAAGTTAGAATGTTGTATGAAAAGTTCTTAATAAATATATATTTTTTCTTTATCATACTATTTACAAACAAATAAAATAATAAAAAGATTAAACAAGGCACTTTGCAACTCTCTTGCAAAAGTTACAAATAATAATAAAAACTGGATATATATAACAGAACTAGGCAACATATACAGATATATAGATGATAAGCCATCCTACCTATTAAAACTGCTATTTTTATAGATCTAGCTAAGGGCAGTGTCATTAATCACCTGATTATTTTTTATCAGAGGCCTACCCCCCTCCCTCTTCCTCAATATATAAATAGTCAGGTTCTTATATATAATTTCAACTTTTTTTTACCCCCCTCCCCCCCTAAAAAATCACCTGATTTTTGTTACTCCCCTAACTCAGATAGCTTATTTTTGGGAACTGTTAAAGCCAGGTTCGATCACGTAACCGACGCCCCAACTATCTGACCATCCAGTGTCCAGAAGATAGCATATTATTTATACATCCAATCAAAAGATTCAAGATTGATAATCTCATCAATACAACTTTGAAAATAAGACTTTTTATAAAAGAAAAAAAAATAATAAAAAAATAATAAATAAATATATACTGTAACAAAATAATAAGTATTTCTGGCGGCAAAGAAAACTTCTCTCAAGGAACAAATGTAGGGTTCATGCAACCAATAACTGAGTTAGTAAACTTCTCGCAGCAATTTTCCACGAACATCATAGTCATAGAATCAACTGCAGGTCTTACATGTGATCAAAGACGAACATTACTTTATAACATCCAACAACCATTCGAAGTGCCGATAAAAGAATTCGATGAAGAATGGTGGCCTTTAGTTACAAACATTTGGGTGAAGTATCTGACCATCCAGTGTCCAGAAGATAGCATATTATTTATACATCCAATCAAAAGATTCAAGATTGATAATCTCATCAATACAACTTTGAAAATAAGACTTTTTATAAAAGAAAAAAAAATAATAAAAAAATAATAAATAAATATATACTGTAACAAAATAATAAGTATTTCTGGCGGCAAAGAAAACTTCTCTCAAGGAACAAATGTAGGGTTCATGCAACCAATAACTGAGTTAGTAAACTTCTCGCAGCAATTTTCCACGAACATCATAGTCATAGAATCAACTGCAGGTCTTACATGTGATCAAAGACGAACATTACTTTATAACGTCCAACAACCATTCGAAGTGCTGATAAAAGAATTCGATGAAGAATAGTGGCCTTTAGTTATGAACATTTGGGTAAAGTATAGTTATAAAAACCTTGTTAATGGAAATTCCTAGAAAACCTTCGTAAGTTGCTTTAATAAACCCTTTGAATCAATTACGCGCAAAGAAGTCATTCCAAGTGAAAAATGGCAAAAAACAAAGGTTTGAGAAGCAAACTTATATAGCGAAAATAAAAATATCATAGTTTGTTGCTGAGCAAAAAGTATGTATTGAACAGTTTCAAGATTCTCCTGACTACGCACATGAATTAGATGAAAGTGATAAACTTAAATGCTCCCAAGCCGTTAGGGTCTTAGTAGAAAAGGAAGCAGTAAAGAATTATTCTGCACTAGCAATAGTCAGTGCAGTTAAAGAGTATGCATCCGAAAAGCTGGATCTTAGTATGAGCATAAAGGACTTGAAATGGAGAGAGGTCGCGAATATAAAGTATAAAGTCCGTGGACCAGAAAATATCTATCTTATTGGTGCTTCTGAACTAGCAGCAGATATCCAAGATGCAATTTCGTTTTTAAAAAAAGAAGGGTATCAAGTTGAATTGACAAAATTCACAAATCTTCCAGTTTTGCTTTTGTACATCCAAGAAAACTCGATGGCATGGATGGCTAACCCTTATAGATTCCACACATAAACGAATCGGTGCGATTGGTGTTTGTTTACGCTATACGTTCAAGATAGATATAAGTGCTGGGACGTCAGAGGACATTTTTTTGTCAACAAAGAAAATAGCGAAACCATTGCAGAAGCATTGATTATAATTAGGCAACTTTGTAGCTCGTGGAAACTACATATTTTTTAGCAGATCAAAGTAGTATAGAAGCCAAAAGTATTGCGATGGCTTTTCCAGGTCTACAAAAAGGTGAACAGGAATGCGATTTTATTTTTTGTACCATACACGTTATGCAAACTTGGATGAATAAAATCTATAAATCGGAAACCCGAAGTAAGATGATTCAAGCCATGAATAAGCGAACGAAAATTAGTTGTGAGATGTTCGTTCAAAAAGCAATTAATGAATGTACTCTTTCCCCCATTAAACAATACATCACAAAATATTATCTGAAGAATACTTGCTAATGGGCCCTTTGGGCCCATCAGCATTCTCCATTACTTTTGCAAGTAATATCGACAAATGCTTTAGAGTCGTATCATAGCAAATTAAAGAGAACAACCTCACCTCAATACAGCCTAATTGGTGCATGTAATAAGTTCATTGCACTTGATTTGAAAAGACGTTCAAATTCAGATTATGTCGCGTTCGAGTTTCGTGTTAAAAAAATTTCTGCCATTGGTGTTAACAATGATATCCTCAAGGAAATTCATAAATTTCCCTTTCCAGTCCAAAAGCTAGTAGTCAATGAAATTTTTGCTGTTAACAATAAAATAGAGAAAGGTAAAGAATTACCTGGTTTGATTTTGCTTGAATGCCACTGCCTTTTTTTTCGCAAATATATGCTCCCTTGCAAACATATTTTTCACAAGCAAATGTACGGTCCTATGAAATTGCTGACGGCTGAATCTTGGAAACAATTTCAACAAATGTTTGATGAAGGAGGATTTGAAATTTATAAACATCGTGAGTTAGTAAGTTTGGAGTTTTTTGAAAAAAACGAAAACCAAAAAGCAGCAAAATTTTAAAGGCTTACAGTAAATGTGTAATGGAGAGGACACGCAATGAGTATTGGAGCATCGAAAAGAGTGGCAATGAAAATGAAAAGGCCGAATTCATTCAGAAGCTAAAATTTTGTTTAGATCCCGTTCTAAACAAATAAATTTTTTAAAAAAAAATATGAATACTTTTTTTTTAAAAAAAAAAATAAAATGAAGATTTTTTTTTTGAACGAATGGGTTTTATTTTTTAAATAAATAAATGTTGCGATTAAAATTTTAATTTAAATACAAAAAAAAGATCAATTATTATCAGAATATTTTATTAAAAAGTCTTCAGAATCTCCAGAGGATTAGCAGTAACCAATGGTTTGTTAGTCACGCGATCGGACCTCTGGCAGTAAGGTCGACGGTCAGTTGGTCACGTGATCGAACCTGGCTTTAACGGTTTCCTTATTTTTGAAGTTTTTCTGCAGATCTTTCTTTTTTTAGTAACCCTATAATTAACCTGATCTATCTATATATATTTCGGGGTCCTTATATATCTATTTTGATCTTAGGATCCAGTAATTAGATTTTAATAATTTTAGCTTGCTAGAATCCTCTCATTGAGAGAATCGTTTTGGTAGTTAAATCATTAAATTTGATCCAGTAAATTAAAAGTTATTAATTATTAAATATTGTTAATAAATCTATAATTTTGGCCAAAAATAAATTTGTAACTTTGGCCAGAATTATAAAATTTTGGCCAGAATTATACCTGATACTTCAGCTGACCCATCCACCCCCTGAAATCAGCTGATTTCTAAAAGCCTCCTTAGGAAATTTACAGGATTTATGAACTATTTTAGAAGATTCATTAAGAACTTTGCTATAATAGCTGCACCAATATACAATTTACTAAAGAAAAATAAGAAATTTGAATGGACTGATAAATGCCAAAAAGCATTTGAAAAGCTTAAAGATAAAGTATACAATGCAATAGCTTTAACCTATTCAAAAAAAGGATATCAATTTGATTTTAGAAACTGATGCATCAGATAACAGAATAGGCGCAGTACTTAAACAAATTAATCCAGAAGTAGCACATTATAAAACTAAAGAAGCATGAGAAAATGGAACTAAAAAAGATAAAGAACTAACCAAATCCGAAAAAGAAGTAATTGAATTTGGATCATATTCCCTAACACAAAGTCAGAAATTATAAAGATTTATACAAAAAGAACTTTACGCAATATACTTCTATTTAAAGAACTGGAGATATTACATTAGAAATAAACCAATTATTATACAAACAGATAATACAAAAGTAGCTAAAGCAGGAAAAATGCCAAGAAATCAGACAATAGAATCCTGAAAGTTAGAAATAGATGGAATTATAATATCAAAAAAATACAATATATTAAAAGATCAACAAATAATGTATCAGATTGGCTTAGTAGATATATGGAACCAATTGAGAACCAAGAAGAATTAATTAAACCAAAAAAAGAAAATATTAAAGAAAAGAAATTTATAAAAGAACTACTTTTTAAACCCAAGATAAATAAAACATCTAGTGGAGATAAACAAGTAACATTTAACCTTTAAAATAGAATTAATACTATCAATACCGCCCTTGTACCAAGTTAAAGAAATAATTGAAAATGAATCAAGATGCTTAGAATATTTATAGGACCTATCAATACTACCAAGAACTATGACTTGTATTTATTGTAATAGACAAAATATAAATTATGAAACCAAAACAAAAACATTTAATTGCGGAAAAAGAGAATGCAAGAAAAGAATATCAATCTTCAATGAAACAATATTTACAAAGGCTAAATTAAGGGTAGGATGAACGTAGATCATTTTTCATATGATTTACATTGTACAATAAAATTCACATAGTACCATAAAAATGCACTTCTGATAAAATTTTTTAAACTCATGATTAATTTTTACCAAAATGTGACAGGACATAGAACAAAAGTTTGTCTTTATAGTCATGAAATTCTAGAACTTCATGCATTTAAAAAAAAGCAACTTTTATATATCATAAATTTTCTTAGATGGACCCAAATTTTCTTAGGTCACACAAAAAAAAGAGGTTCTATCCGTTTCTAAAACAAATAAACATCCAATCAGATTCGAATAGAATCTTATAATACTTAACCATTATTTCAGCATTATATGACCATTATTTCGTCATTATACAACCATTATTTAGTCGTTATACAATGGTTCAAAAACTAACTGAAGAAGAAATCAAGGCATTAGAAGCCAAAAAATGGGACTTAGTTTCAGGATATGATGCAGTAAAAAAAGTGCCTAGCATTGTTTCAACTTTTTTAACAAATTTTTCACGACACAACTTCCTTTCTCTTTCTCGATTAGTAATCAATAGATAAAAAGGAGCATAATGAATTTGATGCTACTTGCCTATGAGAAATATGAGCTTGGTTTGCTCTTGGTCCAAACTTGTAACCTTATTCTCTCTCTCTCTCTCTAAAAACTTTTAATTTAAAGCTTTTTAATAAAGCTTTTGGGTTTATGACCAGAGTGGCATTGAGAACAAACAAGATTGGATTTTATTTATTCGTTTTGAAAATACTAAATAAATTAAAATTTATTATTTTTTTTTGTTATTCAAATTTTATACATACCTTGTTAGGTATATAACCGTTTCAAAATTGCTCTTACCACTGCATGAATACAATGGTCTTTCGAAGCATGATCTTGACCTTGCAGATTTCGTTGAAAAAGTGTTTAAGCTTATGCCTAATGTCTTTTTGAAGAGGGTGTGTTATGGCAAACAATTTAAAATGTCCAATTTATTATTTGTTAAAAAAATAAATTACAATTTGTATTTCGAGAAGATAAAAAATTTTTGAGAATTCTTTTTTTTAAAAATTGTTTATTATAAAAAGATATTTACTTGGATTGGGCTACCATTTTTTGTCGTTAATATTTAATAAATTAAAGCGATTAAATAAAACTTTTTTTATAAATTTATTTTTTTAATTTATAATAATATATGCCACTGTCTTTTTTTTTAAAAAAAAATCTCGCCTAACAATCAGACTTCGAAGTTTTTAAAACAATAAAGTATCAGTATTTCTTACTGTATTTATTTTATATTTATTTCATATTTCATTCATATTTATTTATATAATGCACAAACTATTTTTACAATCTAATACTAAAATCTACCTTGTTATTTAACACCAACTTAACTCTAATCTCCAACTAGACCTGCACAACTATCTAAAAAAACTTTTATACTAATTCCGCAGACCCTAACCTTGTTATTAAACCACTCTATGGCCAAATTCTATTCTAACCCTTTCTAAACCTATCTATAACTCTAATCTTTTTCTTAATCTTACTTTATACACTGTCAACAACCTAAATACTAGCAAAGAAAGACAAACAATAAGCCAAAGAAATCAACAATATAACGATACTGCTGAAATACTAGTATAGGAAAAAGTCAACATGAACTAGTAATGCAACATGACAGTGCACTGATAAACTGCAACATGACACAGCCAACTCACACGAATGCAATACGGCACAGTACCAGAAAGTGACGAAGTAGAAAAAAGGCACCAACAAGCAATGACAGCAATTCTAAATAAAAAAAAAGAAAAAAATATGCTTTTAGTAAAAAAGAAAAAAAAAGTAAATAAAAAAAATTAAAATAAAAAAATATAATAAAATTTAATTATCTTTACTTGCTTTCCAAGTAGTACAAAAGTAAATTGTTTCTAGCTGCTATATACATACGTACATATATTATAGAAGATTCTATACGTGTTTGATTTCCATTTGTGTAATTGCTATTACACAAAAAACATTGCTACCGATTTTATATGAAAAATGATCTACATTTACCCTACCTTAAAATGTAATGAAATAATGGAATTAAGCTATTTTGTTTAAATAAAGCAACGCCTAAACAGCTCAATATTTATACCAATATTACATCTGCCAACATCACAGGATGGATACAAATCTTTAGAACTATTATTACCCAAGAGATAAGAATTAGTGAAACAAAAATAGAAGGACCAGATATTATTGTAGAAATAAATGAATCTTTATTTTACAAAAATCATCAACTAGGAATAATACAAATATATTATATCATATTAATGAATTACAAATCAAAGGTTAATCAAATATATAGTGCAATTCAAAAACAACACTAATAAATGGCATTATGAGGATGAGAACTTCAAGAAAGCAAATAGTGACTATAACAATAATACAACTAATGACTCTGAAATTGATGATGAATCTAGACCTATTAGAACCAATTATTTATTAGAAATTATGGACAAGACCTTTTTAATAATGAACTACAATTAGAAGGCGATAGGTATGAAGAACTATTAGATAACGACAAAGATCCAGAACTAAAAAAAGCAAAACTTTTATCAATAAACCAAAATGTCAGAACCAAACTAATGACTAATTTAGAAATTCGAAAAAAAATGAAAAATGCTAAAGAACTTTTAAAAAAATGAAAACAAGGAAATATATCCTTTTGCAAAGAATATTTAATGCCCAAAGAAAAAAAAAATGAAGTAGAACATTGCAAAGATTGCCAAAAGAAATTAATGCAAAAGCCATTAACCTTATTATAGAAGAAGAAAAAAAAAGAAATCAATAAAAAAGCAATTGATCTTACTATCCAAAAAGAATTTGAAAGACTCTATCCTGGAAATCTAAAGAAGAAATTCTAAAAGAAATGTGTAAAAAAGCCTATAAAGATATTGAAACATATAAAAACCAAGAACTTGATAATAATCAAATGGACACTGATGATAAAGAAATTGAAGAAATTTTACGAACAAAAACTGCCACACCAGAAAGCAAAAACGCTCGAAATATTAAAGAATTATACATCATATTCAGACTAATAGCAAAACAACAATTTTGGCTCACACAAGAAAATAAGGCCCTTGAAAAAAGAATTACAATCTACCCTAGAGTTAAAAACCAAAAATTAAAAAGGAAACTAAAAGATACTCAAGATCACATAAATTTTGAAGATCTATCAGAAGATGAAGATGAAAATATAAAATGCGCAAATAATTCAGAAAACACAATAACAAATATAACAATAGATTCTAAACAATTAAATATAAATATTTATAAATATTTACAAATCATTAAATATCTAATATATCTATATTTAGTATTATTTAAAATCTAAATATTTACATTGTATTATTAATAGAAAATAGAAATTTGTCGCACCTGCGACATGTTGCACCCCTGATTCTGACCAATCAAATCGCATGATTTTGTAGACAAAAATTTTAAGTTTTAAAAATTAAAAATTTTACTAGTAAAATATAAAAATAAATAAGCGATATCAAAGCATATAATATAAAATTTTATTCTGAACAACCTTTTCTAAGTTATAAAGATAGGTTGTCTTAGTAAAAAAAATAATGTTTTATAAGAAAAATCAAAAATTTCGATCATTAGCACATAAAAAACTTTTTTTTACTAATATAATCTATATTTACATTTAAGTATTACATATAAAATTTTATACTAAACAACTTTTTCTAAGTTAAAAAGGTATGTTATTTTAGGGCAGTGTCATTAATCACCTGATTATTTTTTATCAGAGGCCTACCCCCCCTCTTTCTTAATATATAAATAGTCAGGTTCTTATATATAATTTTAACTTTTTTTACCCCCCCAAAAAATCACCTGATTTTTGTTACTCCCCTTAGTAAAAAAAAGTTTTATATGTGCTAACTTTGGATAATTTTGATTTTTCTTATAAAACGTTTTTTTACTAAGACAATTTATCTTTTTACGACTAAGAAAAAGTTGTTCAGAATAAAATTTTACGTTATATGACATTCTATTTTATATATATCTTATACCTTATTAAGTAAAATTTTAAATTTTTAAAAATAAAATTTTTTGTTTATAAAATTGTGTGATTTGATTGGTCAAAGCAGGGATGCGGTATGTTGCGAGTGCGAGAAATTTATTTTTTCTTATTAATATTATTTATCAATAAACTGAATGAACTAGAACAATAAAGAACTTTGAACTATTGAACCATCTGAACAATATTGAACAGAAAAATTATAAAAAGGACTAAGAATTGAACCTTGAAGCATACACATGAAAAAGAAAAATAATAGAACAAGAAACACTTCAAAAAATACTAAATCCCGTAACAACTGCAGAATAGCTTGCCTAAATACCAAAAGTTTTATAAACTATGAGGATCTTAACCAAAAATAAAAGAAGCCCATACTATTAATCACATCCTGAACTAATATATAAACCCTGATATACCTGAAAAAAGAAAATATATTGAAGAACTTACTCAAGAATATTTATTTGTATGAACAACTAGACTATAAGGAAAAATACAAAGTTAAAGAAAGATATATATATAAAAGAAACGAAACAAGCGAAATAACAATTGAATCCAAAAATCTATATACATCAAAAAGACTCCTAAAAAGAATAAAAATACTCTACAAAGTACAGTAATACAAGAAAAAATAACAAGAATAGCAGTATAACATTATCTTGAAAATAATGAAAAACTTACTATATATAATTGCTTTAAGAATAGAAAATATTGTTTCTATTTTCAACTCTTTAGATTTATTAATATTCTCCAAGAAGAAGATCCAGTAGGAGAATATGAAAGGCAATATATCTAAAAAGAATATAGACATTCAATCAGTCTTATAGTACAAAGACAAGTACCAATAGCAAACCTCTTTGACTTTAGACCATATAGTTATACAAATTCCCAAAAATATTATTTTGACAAAATACCAAGAGTAGAATCACTATTATTAGGAGAATATGACCCAAAAGTAAAAGATTAATTGAATGAACCCAGAAATATATGAACAAAAGAAATTTCTGAAAAGTATTACAAAAAACTACATTAACCTTCAAGAATCCAATCAAGATAGCATTACTGAACTAATATTGTTAAAAGAAGAACTAAATATAAAATTACAAAGACTCCTTAATCAAATAGAAATCCAGATTCAAACATTACAAGAACAATTTACATTAAATGAAGCTTACAAAAACTACAATACTCATTTCTATTCAAAAGAGCAAGAACCATAATTGAAACTATAAAGAATAATAAATTAACTGAAATTGTAGCACAAAAAAAATACCTATCACAAATTAGAAAAATTGTAGAATTTTATATTACAGAAAGCAATTTAATAGAATATTGGTTTTATCCAAAAAAAAACCAAACATAGTACAATCCTACAATTACATCAAACTAACAATGATCAACTTTTTAAAGAAACTTATGAAAATAAAATAAAACACAATTACAAATTAGTAAAAATCGAATGAATTTGGAACGATTCATATCTTTAGAACAAAAAGAAACCCAAGACAAAAAAAAAATTTAGCAATAAAACTTACAACCTTAATAGGATTATTCAGGACATTTAGTGATACATACAACGATTACTATGTACCAAGCACAGTTGTAGAAATATCTATTATCCAATATTTAGAAGAAAATTTGAAAAAGAATACCCATTTAGAAAAGAAATAGAATTATTTTTAGATTTCCCAAGATTTGAAAACAGAAAACAATCTTGGCAATTCTGCGAATGAATTATTAAATTCAATACTGAAAAACTATTCCAAAACTCTTATTAAAGTTAATATATCCAAAGTAAAATGAATATTATGACAACCTACAAGTGCTAAAAATCAAGTACCACAATTATCAGAAATAGAAAAAGCATATATGGGACCCGTCGTAGCAAAAGGTGGCAATGAGACAATCAGATGATCGTGTGTAAATCCTGATTTAAAATTGTCATGTGATTTACAATAAATTTTATAAAAACGGACAATTTTACTGCTACAATTCAAAAAAAATAGTTGGAATGTATTTTTTTTTTAAGAGTAGCCTTTTTTTATATATTTATTATACTTTTTAACATGCAAAAGCATAAAGTGTAATTTTTATTTAGTAATTAGTCCTTACATTTTACATGCCGTTCATGCTTTATATTCACTATAATTATTACCAGTTTCCCTTCTATTTCTAAGATTTCACCTTATCATATTTCATGTTTAATTATTTATTTTATTTAATAAAGACCCTATGTTTTCTATAAAAATATCTTAAACTTGTATTTATTTTACCTTGTATTTATTTTTACTAAGTACTGCAAGTGCCAGGCGCAGTACTATTGAACATAGTGTTCATGCTTATACTCAGGATTATGATTAATGGTACTATAACTAACTTATACAAAACTATAACACTAAACTTGGCATAACCCAAATTCATCTAACAAAGTTAAACTAAAGTTATTTTTGTTAAACTCAATATAGACCGATTTAACTAATTTATTTGCATAATTGACAAACTGAATTTTTATTCATTCTAAACTTTCCGGTTTGGGGCAAGTAATATTACAAAAGGGCAAGTCTACATAAGGCGCAATCACTTTGTACAGTTCTTCTTGCCTCTTTAAAGAGAGTGGTCTAATACTGAGTATAGGTGGTAAGGTATTTGCATTAAAGTGAAAAGAACGAATTGTAAAATTTTTGTAATCATCATCAAGATCATCTTTGTAAAAGACAACTCTGGGATCTTGTGAAGTAAAATAAAAATGATGATATTATTGAATACTTGGTAGTTTTTTGAATGCTTCAAAATAATTTTTAAAATTATAATATTGAAATCCTTCTCTATTCAAATAACGCTGAGCAATGTTATAATTAATTAAAATAGAATGATTAATAATTGAAACTACATCGTCTACAGTATTTACTTTGCTTTTGCGGTAGAGAATCTTAATTAGACCAAAGCAGCCATCACAGATAAATTTTGTGTGTCCGGGTATCATAAAATTAAGTTCAATTTCATCACACATATTACGATCAATTAACTATGAGTAAAAAAATAATGAATAATTGTTCTTATTTTGGCCCGTACAATTATCACATGTAATAATCAATTTGCTTTCTCCATTGTTGTATTTTTGAATTGCGGCCAAACCAAATTTAGAGTAGAATTTACACCCTTATCTTGCTTACCATCATCAGGCATTTCAGCTTCATCAATTAACATAATTGGTCTGCTGTGCATGTGGAAAGTTACCAGTATTACAAACTCCAAATAAATGTACCTTACGTGAACTTTTAAAATATAAAGAGCCTATTTGCTGCAGTAAGTAAGGGATTTGCACATTCTGAGCCCAATCATATGTGATGTGTGCACTACTTTTAAAGTTTTTAAAAAAAATTTGAGAACCAACTATATTTTGATTTTTTTTTGCTATCTTTTATTGCATTTTTAATATTAAGATTATAATAGTCACGTTCTTTTTGTGCACAATTTAGATGGGTAAAGTATTTATTAGTTAGTTCTATTTTTTTCATGTTGTGTAGTATATTGCATCTCTATTTTCATTATTTCACAAGTTTCACATAGATCAGATTTTGGAGACATAAATTGAAGTGAAGATAATAAAATTTTCCAAATACTAATGAAGGTTGTTTTAGACATAACACGAACATCATCCCCATACTTAGGGCAGTGTCATTAATCACCTGATTATTTTTTATCAGAGGCCTACCCCCCCTCCCTCTTTCTTAATATATAAATAGTCAGGTTCTTATATATAATTTTAACTTTTTTTACCCCCCTCCTCCCCTAAAAAATCACCTGATTTTTGTTACTCCCCTTATCCTTATAAGCTTGTACATAATCACGATGTACTGATGCATAACTAATATTAGTTGGAAGAAACACAATTGGCATAGAAATTCAGGCAAAATATTGTCCAGGTGAAGGCATACTATGTATATTGGAATAGTTTTTTAAAAACTTAAATATATCGCATGCTACATCATAATTAACTTCAATACGTTTTATGTTTTTTGGAGCTCTACCAGTATTGCCATGTATACGTTCCTCAAGACCATGTTCTTGTAAATGTTGCTTTATATTTTCTAAATATTTATAGCTAATTCCAGTAAGAGCCAAATATGTATCACAGCAAACTGAAATATCATTATTATAATAATAACCAAAATGCAAATATTTTCTATTTTTATTAGTAACTTTTCTTGTATTTTTACTTTTTTAAAAGGCCATAAGTTGCCCCTTAATAACCATATCACACATATTTTTATCTAGGCTTTCAAATTTAGCCTGACGTGCAAGGAACTTTTCATATCCGATTTGCTCAAAGCATGAATGTTTGGAACAACATAAGTACTTGCCTTTTTCAAAAAATTTTTGACCACTTAATTTTAATTCATCATAAATTTTATCTTCAATATAATTATCAGGCACATCTATGAAGTCAAATTCATTTAATAAACTTAAAGGAATGTTATCATCATTAATGTCAGATATCGGTTCAATATCTGATAAAAAATTAGAGTCTTCATCGCTTTCAGAATCTAAACATTCTACAAAAAATGTATTATCCAACTCTTCTAAAGCAGTGATGATGACTTCATTTGTGTTATTGTCATTAGAACATATGTTATATTCCATATTTTTAAAAATTTTGTAAAAACAAAATTTTTTATAATTTCTTTAGCACTTATATTCTTTACATCTATATTATTACCTGTTTTATGCGCATATATGTACGTTGTGCATATTACATATGTATATACATATCGAGTATCAGATGCGTATGAACATACGTACGTACGTATCTGAAGTATCCTGTACACTTTACAATTTCGGGTATCTAGAGATACCAAATAAATAATATTGCAGATCAAGTATAATTAGTATAATTATCGCGTACGTAGAAATTGATTTTCTTTTAAAATTTACTATAACGGTAACAACGAAAAATCCCGGATTTATATACTATTTTATTAATATACTTGATAAATAAATAATGTTTTTAGAAACACCTGACTTATAAGCAAATTATTGATATAAAATCTCAAAATCTGATTGGTTGGCTCATTGCCACCTTTTGCTGCGACAGGTCCCATATAAGAACTAGTATAATTATAGAAGCAATAGAGATAATACTTCAAACAGCATTTGGACAATATACAGTATATTATGCTTATGATCAAATTAATAATAAAAGACTAGGACTACCAACTGAAATCTTTAATGACCATTAGAAAAACAAGATCTTATTATATAAAGAAATAGTAACACTACTTAAAAATTATAATTTAAAAAGTGTAAAAGAAATACTAATGCTTGAAATGCCAAGACTAAAAAAATATCATTATTATTATTTTTTTTTGGTGTTAAAGTAAGGTTTTGCCTCTGTCTTTATTAATAATTTGAGAATAAAACCTCTAGGGGTTTTATGAATTACAAATTATATTTACAAGAATCAAGACTCAGACTGTAAATAGTAATACTACTTAGCTAATCTGCAACCTAAACCTACTAGAGTGGTTAAAACTCACCTAGATTTGGATATGTAAAATAGAATTTGTGGGAGTACTAAAATTGATCTAGTTGTCTAACCAAATTTCAATTTTACGGATTGCGAGTCCAACAGGAGGGACCTGTTATTAATATAATTGTGTTGCTGGTCAGGCATGTTACAGATACAACTATAAGTATAGGGTACAGGTATAGGATAATTGAGTACTTGCGGAATGGTATGTAGTATGTTGTGGTTGAATATTATTAGTTTTTTTCCAGTTTGCTAATTTTGTACAATAAGGTTTCCATAATTGATTATGTATATTTTGTAATATTTTAGATAGTAAAGTAATAGTAAGTTGTGTTGCAATTTTGGTAAAAGTGTTAGTATTAATAATTGGTATAAGGATAAAACTTTTGAAGAAGAGATAGAAGTTGGTGGTTGTATAAAAGAGAGACAATAATGATGGATTAAGTTATAATGTAGTGCAGATAGTTCTGTAACTGAGATATCTAACACTTGTTGTGTAAAAGTATCTTTTATTACTTGTTGAATAATAGAAAGCAATATGTTGTTATTGGGACAAATTAACCAATAGTGATTTTGTTCATGTTTGTTACAGGTAATACATGAGTTGTTGTTAAATATAGTAGGATAGAGGTAGTGTAAATGTGCTAGAGTAGGTAAAATATTGAGAAGGTTTTTAATGGGAATTGCTTAGTTGAAAGTTAGTATAGTTGTATAATCTTTTATGATTGTTGTTTAGGAAAAGCCATGTAGCATTCCAATCAATTTGGTGTGATATTGGTATAATGGTTTCCATACAGTGTTGAGATGACCATATTGAAATTGTATGAGCATTACAGATATTTTTAATTGTGCATCAAGTAGGTTGTTCTATGTAGTATTGTTTATATTGAAGTGCAAATGAAGGATTGTAGATATTGTTGTAGTTAAGTAAAAGGACAGGTGCTGACGAATGTTGTTGTACTAAGTTATTAGCTATATTATTGTATATATTATCACTATGTGCTCTTACTTTGTGTAAATGTAGTTGATATGAATAAGATTTGATAAGATTAAGAAGTATGTGCCAAATTGGCCAGTAGTTATAAGAAAAGTTTTTGTGAGCAGATAGTGGTTTAGATGTAAGTTTAAAATATTTGGAGATAATTGATTGTGAATCTGTATAAATATGGATAGTACTATGCCGTGGGCATGTACTAATAGCAGAGAGTATTGACACTAGCTCAGTTTTGTATGATAATGGCCAAAATTGAATTTGGGCTCTAAAATTTTGGATTGTTTGGTTATTAACAATTTGTGTCTATCCAATGCCCATAGTGCATTGCTTTGTTGAAATATTTTTAACTGATCCATCAGTATAGAATATAAATTCAGATTGAGTAGAATTAGTTAAAGCAAGTTGGTATAGTAGCTTGGAGGCTTGGTTTGTAGTAAATATTTCATAAATTGGATTATTATAGATTGGAATAGTTGATAGTAATGGAATATAGCTTGGATTACGAAGAGCAATTAAGTATAAAAGATCAAGGTAATTTGCATGAAGGTTCAGTTTGTTGGAGGATAAAGTATAGTTTTTCCTTCCTAGAAATTTGGTAGATAGAGTAGCAGAAATATTAAAGGTGTAATAATTTTGAATATGAAAGGAATTAAAGTTGCATTCCAAGCAAGGTGTACAGATAATATCTGGTGCAGGATATAGTTCTGTATGCTGGTAGTCGAAGTTTGGTAGCCAGTCTGTAATTGAAATAGTATTAGAATCTGAGTTGAACCTATGAGCTTTACCAATAATAATATTGTTATCAAGATATGTAATTAGCCAAGTATTAGATTTAGTAGTATAATGGCCAGTATTAAAAGCTAGAGAGTTAACTGAAGGTAGTTGTAAGTTTGACTGTATGGTTCGAGTAGTATAGTTAGCCAAAATAGTATTTTCCAATGCAGAAAACCATTTTGGTTGTTTACCAGTTAGTAAATAATTTACTCTTAGTGAAATGTATTGCCAAGCTAGAAGTATAAAATTGTCAGCTAAAGTTAGTTGTTCTATGTACAAAATTCTTTTTTTCTGTAATTGTTGTTTGAATATTGAATAAAGTGAATGTGTATTGAGAATATCTTATAATAGTTTGTAAGGGTGGTTAATAGTATGTAGTAATGAAAGATTGGGGTTGATAGTAATTGTAAAATTTAGATGTCTTAATAGTTGTATGATTTTAAAAGTTGTAGTATATTTGTTGGGTTCATCATTATTGGGTTAGGGTGTGCAAGAATATTAATAGTAGACCAAAGATTGTTTTGTAGTTGTTGTAGTTTAATATGTGTGCTTGTACCAAGAAGATCTTGGTTATTAAGTCTAGTAAGGAAATTAGAGATATAATGCTGAAGTTGAATATCCCAGATATTTTTGATGCCATATATATTATGGTTAAGCATGGTGCTATTAGGTGTTGTTCTAGGGGGTTTGGCTTTGTGTTTTGCAATTGTTAAATATTTGGACAAGATTTTGTTGCATGTAGTTTGTGAAAGGACTATATTGTGAATACGATATTCTAAAATAGATAATAATACAGTATTAATAATATAAGTAGCCTGTTTGTCCATAATTTGTTTAGTTTGTAATATATTGGCCAAGTCAAGAATTTCTTGAAGGATTAATTTAGATTGTATATTATACTTAAGATTAGCTGTGAACCAGAATCCTAAAAATTTAAAAGGCACATTTGGTAGCTGAGCAAAAATGGTAGAGTTCATAAAGGGTAATTGTAGTACATGTTTAGTATTGGATGTGAGTATAGATTTTTGTGGGTTAACTTGTATTTGTGCCATTGTGTAAAAGGATTTAGCTGTTTGTAAAATTTGTTGCAATTGTTGAAAAGATTGGGCAAGCCATAAAGTATTATCCATATATGCTAAAACTAATGCTGAAATTTGCATTTTATGTGAGTTAGGTTGTAGTATATAAAATGTCCAGGTAGTTGAGGTTGTATATCCTAAATAGGATGTAGATATTTTGTGGATAAAAGGATCATAATAGATGCGCCAAAAGAGTGGGGTAATTGTTTCTCCTTGATCTATTCCATCTTGTACAGGGTAAGGTGGTGTAAGTCCAAAGTTTGTTATGACTTGGTTAGAGCGATTAGTGAGGAGGTTAGTAAGAATTTGAATAAGCTAAGATGGCATTTGAATTCTATAGAGTGCTTTAGTAAAAAGGTCTAAGTTTACAGAATCATAAGCTTTGCTCATATCTTGTGATAGTATCCATATTTCCTGTTTGTTGCATGTAGCATCCTCAATAAAGTTATTAAGTATATGAATAGGAATGTTAGTACTATTGCCAGGTAAAGCAATATAGTTGTAAGGATTTAAGATTTTGTGTTTTGTAAATATGCTATTGAGACGATTAGTAAGAATTTTAGTATAGACTTTTTTAATATGTTCAATGAGGCTAATAGGTTGAGTATTGTGTAGGTTGCCATCAAATGTAAATTGGAAAAATGCGACCATCTTTCCATTGTTTGGGAATATGTCCAATAGATAAGCATTTGTTAAAAAGAGTAGTAATAGCTAATAGTGCATTAGGACCAATATGTTTTAGCATTTCATAGCTAATTCCAAATGGTCCATATGCCTTGTTGTTAGGTAGTTGATTAATGGTACATGTTATTTCTTCTAATATTATAGGATCAAGTGCAGTAAAATAGTATTAAGGATTTACAGATTGTAGTGGTAAGTAGTCATTATACTATTGCTGATTGAAGATTTCTTGGTTATAAGGCCGGTATAAAGTCCATTGTTGAAAGTGTTGTTGTATATGGCTCTTAATTTGTGTAGGGTCTGTAATTAGATTATTGTTTGTTTTGATATTATCAAAATAAACAGGATCTGTATAGCAGTTAAGAATGCTATTGATCATTTTGGTAGAGTTGGTAAGAAGTCTATCATATCTATTAGAAATAGCAGTATTGATATATTCTTTTAGGAATTTTGTATTTTCAAGATTGCAAGCATTGTATAAAGTTTTCCAAATTTGTTTTGTATCTAAGATCCATTGTGCTAAGTATTGTTTGTTAGAGAGTAGGAGATTAATTTGAAGATTGTGTTTTTGGTTAATATATTGAATTTTGTTATTAAGATTAGATGGAATAGGCATGTTATTATGTATAAAGTTTTTAGTTTGATATATAATACTGCCAATTGTTTTAAGATCATTGTGCAGCTCTGTTGCCTTGGGTGTAAATGTGTAATAAAAGTTGGGGACTATGAATTTTTTGTTAGGGATGATCTGAACTGCTACCTGAATAATACTAGTTTGAATTTGATGGCATAACTTTTTTAAAGAGCTATCCGTATAAGAGGTAGTAGGTATATTATAGATACTAAGATTGTGATTGATTTGGTTTGAAAATTCTTCTCAAGTTTCTTTGGTCATTGCTTTGTAATTAAAGACTCTGCGTTTGCTTCTAGTTTTGTATTGAAGTTTGTTAGATAGAGCAAAAGAAAAAACCCATTGAGAAAGCAAGATTAAATGATCACTATTAGTAGATGTAATTGAAAATTATGTTAGAAAAGGAATTATTGAATCATGAGCCCAAATATAGTCAATTCTGCTAGAGTATCGACTACTTGTCCAAGTGTGTTCCAAGTTATTTGTATGATCAGCAAGGTCATACATATTATTGTTGTGAAGGAAAGAAAAGATTTAAGATTTGGCTATATTAGATGTTGAGAAAGTAGATAATGCATTAAAGTCTCCTAAGATAATGGGATGAATATTGGATGATAAAGCTTGCTGGATCCATTGAATTGTAGCCTGTTGAATATTATTTCTATAGATTTGATTTGTGGATGAGAGGTATATAGAGATAATTCTAAATTTAAAGTCATGTTTAAAATAAAGATCAATAGCAATAGCACCTCCAGGATGGCTTAGTATTTTATAATCATAAGATTTGACAGAGTTGTGTAGCATAATTGCAGTGCCCTCTGCAGAGTTGTCTAAACTAGACCAGTAATAGGTAAAGTGATTTGTGTTAAGAAATTTGTTAGATTTGTTAGATGAAATTTTGGTCTCTGTAATATTAGTAATGTGTAAGTTATGCTGTAAACAGTATTCCTTCCAAAGTTGCTGCTTGGTAATTGTATTGTAACCCTGAACATTGTAGGTAGCGATATTAAGTTGTAGAGTATGGTTGTTGTTTGATATATAGTTGTTAGTAGTTAAGGAGCTGTCATAAATCAGGTGATTTCCATTTCTTAAGGGACTATCCACACCCACCCACACCTGACACCTTATTAGCAATCAAATTGCGCAAAAAATTTATATATTAATAATAAAAAACTTTAATATTTTGTAACTTTTGATTTACCAAACCATTTTAGATGATTTAACTACCAAAAGGATCCTCTCAAAGAGAGAATTCTAACAAGCCCAAAACTATTAAAATCCTATTACTAGATCGTAAGATCAATCTAGATTTATATAGTATTATATAGTACTGTATATTAAATATTATATAATATTTATAGTAATACAAATCTATATTGATATTATGATCTAGTAATTGGAATTTAATGATTTTAGGTTTGTTAGAATCCTCTTTTTAAGAGGATCATTTTGGTAGTTAAATTATCTAAATTGGTCTAGTAGATCAAAGTTATTTAATATTAAATTTATATATAAATTATTAAAAAATTTTTTATAATTTTGGCCGGAATTTGATAATTCCGGCCAGAATTACACCTAATACATTGGCTAACCAACCCACCCACCAAAAAATCACCTGATTTCTGTCAGCTCCCTTATTGGATGGTTATTGTTTGCTGTATGGTTATTAGTAATTACTGATTCCTCTATTATTTCTAATTCTGTATAGAACTCAGAAGGATATACTGGTATAGATAGGGAGTTGGTATTTGTAGCTAGTGAGCTATCACTAGGTAGTGGAGTAGTAAAAGGTGTGAGGTAAAAAAAGTCATCAATAGAAGTTGGTAATTGAAAATAGTTGTTATTACTGGAGTTCAAGTCAGAACTGGTAAATGATTTGAGTTCGAGTTTGTAAAATACATGTAAATAGTATGTAAATCATCAAAGGGTGAAAAGAAGTGGCCTGGCAAGAAATCCTCATATGCCAAATAAATATGTGCTTCTATGAAGTAGTAGCTAATTCGTGGGTGAGGTTTTATTGAAATTCTAATATATTGATTGTAGTAGTGCATAGGGTAGTTTTCTTGGATATATTCTAAAAATGAATCTACAGTTTGTGGTAAAGGAAGGGTTTGTAATCTGTGATGATAAAGGAATTTGTTATAACATGCTAGTGGATCGTATATTTCAGAAATATCTAAGTGTAGGTTTGTAGAAATTTCCTCTGCCAAAGGAGTTGTATTGGAATTAGTAGTAGTAGTGTCAGTTTTGTCTTGTAGCAATTCATTATCAGAGTAAGTTGGTATTAAATTGTTGTTAATATTAGAAGGTAATATCTCAGAAGGAGATGATAATATGGATTCTGAGATATTTGGTGTGTTGTCTTCTATGGCGCTCACTGTATGCCCAGCTTGCACGGCTCCACAAGATTCAGAAGTTCTCTGATTAAACGTTAGAAAACTGTCATTATCTGAATCTTCCGGGTAAATAGGCTTTACTATCTGCCTACTTACATCATTTTCTTCATTAACTACTAAGGATGTATTTTTTAAAGAAGCGGTGGCTGCATCTATGGGGCTTGTAGAAGACAATATTACTGAAAAGGAGTTTCTCTCAAAAAGAGAGATTCTTCAATTAAGGATGGAATTTGAAAGTCAATATTAAATTTTGTAATCAGAAGTTTTTCAGCCTTAGGGTATGCAGTTGTTTTATAGAATTTGACTATTTGTGAAAAGGATGGTTGCTTATCTTTAATTAGATCAAAGTAGGTAATTATTCGTGCTAGAAAGTCTGTATCGATAATTTCTTTGGTAATTTTATCAATGGCTGATTCTTTGTTAAGGTTGTCAATATTATGGTTTTGTACAGCAAATTGCTGATATGATATTAAATATTTATAGAAGAAGGCATTTTGACGACCTTCTCTTGTTTTTGCTAAATTGTCTGCACAATAAAGTGCTTCAGCTTCATCTGCAAGTTTATCAAGAAGTTTTGTTGGACAAGGTTTGTCAAATGTAGCTTTGTGTTCACTATTTGTATGAAATATTGATTCGTCAATATGAAGGTCTTCTATATTAAAAGTCTTTTTTAGAAAGGATTCAAATGAGTTATCGAGTATGTGCTTGAATAGTTTAGATGTATTATGTTGGTGATTTTCATTTATAAATATGCAGTCTGTGTGTTTGCAGGTAAGGATATGATAATTAATAGAGCGAAAGTATTCATTACACCTTTCTTGAAAACTATATGGTTCACAGAAGATAAATTTAATAGGTAGAAGATTTCTAAGTTGAGAAATAAATTTTTTCTTTATTTCCTTTTTAAGAGTATTAAAGGTTTGTTCTTTATCTAGTGAATTAGTAAATTGACAATTGTAAATAGGGAAAAATTGTTCGAACTATTCTTTAAGATGATCAAGGGAGTTGTTGAGTGAAGGAATGGAGAAATTTTTAAGAAATAAAGATTTAGGAATGTTAAAAAGAAGGTTAATATTAAATTTGTTGTCATGCTTAATTGTAAGATATCTTTCTGTTTTATCTGTAGAAACTGTATATGGATTAAGATTGTATATTTTAGCCCGAAGATTTAAATCTTCTGCAAATTTGTTATAGTTGATTGCTTGATAGTTCTCAGATAAATAAAGATGTATATGTGCTAAGTTCAGGCAGAATTGAAGTCTATTTTCTGGCTTATAAGGAGGAATTGTAGCTGCAAATGCAAATATCTCAGCATAGTTAAGTTTAGTAAAAAGAATAGTTGTGAATTTGTGAATTAGAAGTTTAAGAGTCTTTTCACGGATTTCAAATAGTATTTTGGTTTTTTCATTTATAGTTGGGTTTTTTTGGTTAATAAAGCTAGTGAGAAAATTAGGGCTTTCTCCTGCCATTGTTCTAATGATATAGTGAAAGCTTGCTTTAAGAGGTTTGCTATTTTTTGTTCTTTCTTTAATAATACTTCCAGGAAGATGTGATTTAAGGAAGTTGTATAATAAAGAGGATATATTTGTTTGAAGCTTGTTATTGGATTCCATTTCTCCAGTAATTGGAAAGTTTGCAAGCCAATCAAAAGTTGGATTAGATTTGGCATGGGTATTGGAAGTATTGCTAGAAGTTGAATTTTTATTAGAAGGTGTTTGCTGTTCTTTATTAAGAGATTGTTGTTGTTTTTGTTGCTATTGCTGTTGTTGTTGCTGGAAAATAGTATTAGTAGGATTACTAGAGGTATTATCTATATCCATTGAAGAGTTTTGTAAATCTTTAGTTGAAGTAAGTGGACCAAGAGTTGAAAAAAGAGGATTAGATGGGGATTTTAATTTACTAGAATAAGTGTGTTTGACAGATGGTTGGGTTTGGGAAGTTTGAAAAGTTTTATTTGTATTAATATTAGAGAGTGGCTTTGCTGAAGATTGGGTAGAAAGAGCAGTAGATTGGGTTAAGGAAGTGGATGTTAATATAGCTGAAGAAGTAGTATGGATTGGTGAATTGAAAGTTGTTGTTTGGGGATCTCCTTGGGATGATTGTGGGGTATTTTGTAAATTTTGAAAAACTGAAGTCAAGTTTTTTCTAGAATCTTCAAGATGAGAAATAGTAGATGAAATATTTAAAGAAGAAATAGTTGAGAGAGAAGAAGAGGGTGTTGGCAATAGAGTAGCACAATTTGTATGATAAACTTTCTTGTCAACAAGAACATAGCTTTCAGTTAGATAGTATTTATTGTTATAAATTCTACAAGTAATTGATTTAGAACATTTAGGACATGTGTATTGGCATAGTTGAGGTGTAGGTGAAGGTGGAATGTTGTCAGAAGTTTGAGAAATTTGGTTAGTAAGTTTACCAGTTTTGCTATTTTGTTTTTTCCCATTGCAATTTGAGTAAATTCTTTATGACGTTGATAGATATTGTTTTGGACTGAAATGAATTTTGTGTGATATTTACGGCATAGGCATGTAACTACTGATATTGCTGAAGGAGCGCGAAAGAAGTGGGTTGCTTTATTAGTTCTAGTAGTTCTAGTATAACAAGTAGTTGGTTCCTGGTTTGGAGGAATTGCTTTTAAGTTATCTTCTTGTTCATCTTCAAATAGAGCGATACCAAAGCTTTGTGCATGATGAGTATAAAAGTAGTCAAGATCAGCGGTATCTGGGTCTTGTTGAGTTAATGTTGGCATATTGAAATAAGTTTTGCAGTAGAAAGGTATATAGAGTATAAAGTAATAAAAAAACAAAATAAAGTAAAATAAATTTAAGAAATTTTAATTATAAAGAGAGTATTGAATTTAAGGTGAATTTTGTAAATATAAAAACAAAGTAGTATATTTATCAAATTTTTTAAATAAATAGAGTAAAATAATATGTATTTAAGGTTATTCGAGCAGAGGATAAATTTAATGAATAGGATAATAAAGCAGAGATTATAGAGAGCTTCACAAAAAGATATAAGTTGTTTTGTGTAATGTAATACCAAATAGGCAAGTATATGTTATACAAGTCATGTGCTATTTATATCACGTGTTATACAAGTTACATGTTATACAAGTCACGTATTACACAAGATATGCAAGATTGTATAATTTAGATATTGTGCTTTGTATAAATTAAAGAGGTTACAAAAGGAGTAAATATTTGCCTTGTATAAAATTAATTAATAGTTTGTTTAATTAATTGAAAACCAATTAATTTCAGGTTATTAAAAATGTAGGTAGCACGATTTTATATTACACAAAAAACGCCTATAGGGGTATTTTTGTAGTAGAGTTAAAAAAGACCAAAAATAAAAAAAATAAAAAATAAAAAAAAATATAGAAAAGTTAAAGGTTTTTTAAGTATATCTCAGTCAGTTTTAGAATCACAAACTTGAAATATAGCTTGTTGTGATAAGAAAAGTATGCTCTTTAATTGGTGATCCGCGAGTCAACCAGAGAGTGGTCATAGTGAAACGTAACGCGGATTACTTATAGAAATTAGGGTTTTGCGAATGTGGAGTGCACACATCTAAAACTTTTTTTATACTAAGTTAATCGCTCTTCTGACTTAAGAGACTTTTGTAGAGCTCGTCAAGACGCATCTAATGGTGGGTAGAGCGTCAAAATCGGCCTGGTGGGTGCTGAGATATCTTTAAAAAACGTTTCTTTTACTATGTAAATTTCTTTACAAACAATACTATTGTTTGCAAAGAAATTTACATAGTAAAAGAAACGTTTTTTAAAGATATCTCAGCACCCACCAGGCCGATTTTGACGCTCTACCCACCATTAGATGCGTCTTGACGAGCTCTACAAAAGTCTCTTAAGTCAGAAGAGCGATTAACTTAGTATAAAAAAAGTTTTAGATGTGTGCACTCCACATTCGCAAAACCCTAATTTCTATAAGTAATCTGCATCACGTTTCACTATGACCACTCTCTGGTTGACTCGCGGATCACCAATTAACTTTCTCTTAGTTTGCAAAATAGATTAGAAAGGCCGTTTTAAATGTATTTCAAAAAAAATACAATTGTAGGCCAAAGGGCCTTTGCTTGATAAGTTTAAGGAATTTTGCAATGAAATTTTAATATTATATATATTTTTAAGAGTAGAACAAGTTTATTTAAAAGTAGAAGCCAGGTTAACTTAATAAATTATAAAGTTATAAGGATTTTTTAAATATACAAGTGATTAACAGAAAGAGTTTGTGTTCTAGTCCCTAAAAGAATATTATAAAATAGCTTTAATATTAATATCAATAAACCAAAAAATACTTGAAGAAATTATAAAGGAAATCTCAATTCAAATAATAGAAGGAGAAATAGTTGATAAAATAAATGAAACTCTTAAATATATCAATAATACAAAGTGACCAACTTATAAAAGCAATACCTCTAACTAACATCACTATATTGTGGATGAACCATCTTATATTATCGATACTAACATACGATCGAACAACAATATATTTTATAATTCTATTAGAATATACTATATTATTAGTAACGATTTGTTATATAATAAAAGTAATTAAAAAAGGAATCATCAAAGCTTATACTATTAAATTAGCAAAAAAACAATATAATAAACAATGAAGAACAAAATAGACTAAAAAAATTAAGAAAATTCAGATTTAATTGGCAACCAATTTCAAGATCGCCAAAGAATAAGAAAGCAAAAAGATATCTACAAGATAAAGATATTTTAGAATTAAAAACACTAAAACAAATAACTGACGATATTTGACCTCATAGAACAAATAAATCTAGCAAACAATTCATGACTAGGAGCAATCCTATTAATACTTGAAGGAGCTAAAAGTATAGCCAAAGAATTCTATACATATACATTAAAACATAATAAATTAAGACCTGGAAGAATACCAGCATACATTTTAATACAAACAGAAAAATTATTCCTAGAACTGACAGAAAGAGCATTTGTAAAAGAAAAACAAAAACAAAGAAATATTTATAACAATTTCTTAGATAATATGCAAGTACAAATCAAAGGAATAAAGAAAAGATTATTAGCAGAATCACCAGAATTTTGTAAAATATATGAAGACAACCCAGAAACAGGAAAAACAGAATTCTATTACAGAGACTTCGAAAATCAATTCACAATATTACCAGTTAACTTTTACTATTTAATATTATATCATTTAAATGCTATTAATAATATATTATATGCTGAAGGAGCAAAAGATAAATATATCTTTGAAGAATAAGAAAGCTATATATTAGCATATTCAGAAATAAACAAACTCAGTCAAGAGTTTGTAGACGAAACAAGGAAAGTTAGAAAACTCAGAGAAGAAAAATAAAGACTTGAAGAAGTCACAAATAAAATAATTAACAGAATATTATTAAAGAAACTATTGAAAAATCTAAAAGATCAAGATCTTACTCAATCTAAATGAATATTAAAGAAGAAGTCATAATAAAAGAATTAAAGGAAGAATATTTCAAAAAAACAGGAAAGGAATAGAAGAATTTGGATATTGTATAGTTACATCTGATAAAAAAGAAAAAAGACCTGAATATTTAAAACACAACCAGTTATATAAGAAACTTGAGTCTTTATATTCCATTATAATTAATAATTTAGGACAACATCTTATTAAAAGAAAAGAAAATCTATTATTGGAAAAGAATATCAAAACAAATTAAATATTTACAATTGTTATTCAGACGATCATTGCTGGAATAAATTAAGTATAGCAAGAAATATTTATAAATTACAAGAACAAGTTTACCAACCCTATTCAAACCCTATTCCAACCCTATTTAGGATACAAAAAGGATACAAAATAGGAATAGTAGCACATACGCAAATATAATAAAAAGTATTATTCTAAATATCAGAAAAGATAAATTCCACTAGAAAACTAAAATTGCCTCAGAAGAAAACTTTTAATGCAACCACCAGATTTAGATATTTCACATTACAATACTCTAACATTAATAGGATTTATATTATTAATCATAATTATAATATTAATACATATACTATTAGTTTATTGGATAAAAATGAACCCTAATAAAGAAACAAATGAGTTACAACTTTCAATCAACCAATAATTTACGATCACAATATTTCAGTTATCTAGCAGTAACAAAAGGAATAAAATTAAAATTAAAATATATAGCTAAACCTCCATATAATCACACTTTCAGAATTTCGTCGAAAAATTATTGGCCGACTATATAAAATCCCATGATGTAGATTACATATAAAAATCACTATAGGCAAAGCATCATGCAAAATTTTACTAATGAAATATACCTTTGGCTACTAAATAAACTTTCTTAGCACTTAAAAATATATCATTTCAGTATATAATTATATTTTAAATAAGTTTAATTAGTGCTAAAAATTATAATATATTAGTAATATATTATATTATATATAATTATATATACTATATATGTGTAATATAAAACTTTGGCTTACCCCCTCCCCCTATGATATTATGTAATATCTGTTACAGCCCTTATACAGTTTACGTTTAGATGAAAAAAGTTAAAAAAATTAAAATTTTTTTAACTTAATGTAAATTATAAAAGTGTATTAATAAAATTTTAACCAAATTATCTCAAAATTTCAGAGTATATGTAATTTTGTATTCTGAACAACTTTACTTAGATCATTTTTATCAATTTATTTTAGGTAATTTTAACTTTAATATGTAGCTATGATATATGATTATTTTAAAAAAAATTTAAAAATTTTTTTTAAAATAATCGTATATCATAGCTACATATAAAAGTTAAAATTATTTAAAATAAATCGATAAAAATGATCTAAGTAAAGTTGTTCGAGATACAAAATTATATATAGTTTGAAATTTTGAGATAATTTGGTTAAAATTTTATTAATACACTTTTACAATTTACGATTAAATTAAAAAAAATTTAATTTTTTTTATTTTTTTTGCCTAAACGTAAATTGTAAACGTGTAATAATAAAATGTTATTCAAATTATTTGAAAATTTCAGAATATATGTACTTTTGTCTTCTGAACAATATTACTTAAGCATTTTTTTTTGATTTGTTTAGTATAATTTTAGCTTTTATATATAGAAAAGATAATCGATTATTAAAAAAAAAACAAATTTAAAAATTTTTACTTGTTAAAAAATAATAATTAATAACTTAAAAAAATATTTATAATAATAAAATAATTAATTCAAAATATTATAATAATAATGTGATTATTTAGGAGTAGTTTTATATAAATGGTAAATAAAAAATTGTGATAGTGATTATAATGCAAATGTGCTTATATAGAGGTGAAAATTATAGTACAATGCGCGACACCTAAAGACTAAAATAATTTCAAAAATTAATAGCTTATGATACAGAAAAGATATAAAAAAAAGGAAGCTGCTAAATTGTAGCCAAGCTAATTTGCTACAACTTAGCAGCTTTATTTTAAAAATAATTATTATATATTATTGATTTATACTACTTTGAATATATACAATTTTCATATGATACGTTAAAAAATTACCAAAAATGGGACAAATCGCGTGTTTTGGTCTTTGTTTATTGGCTAATTTTTAAAAAATTTGTTAATTAATAAAATTTAGCTACTAAAAAAAAAAAATTTAACTAATCAAAATACAAAGAATCAATAAAACATCAAAATTTATTATAAATTTTTTTAAAATGAGACAAATTTGTCGCAAATTAGTATTTTAGTCTTTAGGTGTCTTGCACTATAAAAAGGTTGGTAAACTTACAAAAGTGATTATACCGGTATTGGTTTTGTGACTATATAGAGGGTGACTATATGGAGGTTTGACTGTATTAGATTTGAACACTTATTCGAACAATATTACTCATTCCTAGTAAAACCAGAAGAATTAGGAGAAACTAAGAAACAAAAAGAAAGAATCTATAGAAACTTTATACAAGAACTTAAAGAAACTCAAATCAGATCTAAAAGCAGAATTATTCATACTCGCATTAAAATATGAAGCTAAAAATAAAGAAACACTCAACATACCAGTACATAATTGTTACATAAACAAAGAATATTGAGAAATAATAAAAACAATAAGAGAAATCACTCTAACAATAAAATACAAAGACAGATATTATCAAATACTAGAACAAATACAAAAAGATAAACAAGAAAGATTACAATCTTCTTATTTAAAATTCCTTGAAGAATTATATGAAAAACAAGTAGGAATTTGGATAGCAAACCAATACATAATAGTAGAAACTTACGAAGAACTTGAAAATACCATGAACAATACTGGGAACAAAATTCTATTTCAGTATTGGAACAACCCTTACAATGAAAATGAAATAATATCATATTTACCAGAACGGAAAATGACCCAATTGATATTATTTACAGAAATAGAAAATAAAACATGCATATTACTAGCCCAAAGAATAAACCCAAACAAAGACTTTTATTTAAAATTAAATGGACCTGGAGAAAAAGCAATACATGTATATATAATAAGAGAATGCTTTAAAAAATCAGAAATAGTATAAAAAATAACAAACTACTAAAAATATTTGAAGAATCATATTATTCAACCAAAGAATAGAGAGCAGAAAACTGCTTACAAAAAGAAGCAAGCTATATAGTGATCTTAACAATTTATATACACCCACTAGAAGAACTACCAAAATATACAGAACCACATATATTAGGACCATGGTATTTCTATAAAATAAAAGACCTATTATAACACTGAAATGAATTAGTACCTATACTTAAAGAAAATATAGAACTAATAGACAAAAAGATAAAAGCTTACGAGCAAAAAATTTTGGAATTACCCATAAATGTACAAAAATTAGAAGAATTAAAACAAAACTCAAAATGATAAATAAACAATCTCAACGAATCCAAGAAACCTTGAACTTTTTAAATGATATAGAAATAGAAGTACCAGAAAAAGAAGTACCTGAAATAATAGATAAACAGTTTCTTGTATTAGAGCTAAATTTTGGAAAACTTTCATCACTCAAAATACAAACCTTAATCAAGTACAAGAAAAAGATTCAAACAATAATTAGACTACTTCAAAGAATCGAACACAGAATTCAGAAAATAGAAAAACTATATAGAGACTAAAATACTTATCCATATTCAACAAAACGGAAAGAAGAATAATAGCCCAAAAATTCAGAGAAAATCTAACAATAGTGGACTTGTCTAAAAAAAATACAATATTATATAAATTATGGAACACAAGATTTAAATTTGATATTTACAAAAGTTCTACAAATAAATTATATACCTCAAGCTCTGCCTATTTAAAAATCAAACACAAATCGCTAGAACACAAACTTGGGAATTCTTTCAAAAGAATTATTCGAAATTACCCCTAATTTAGAAATAACTGGCAATACAGAATTCGACCACACTGTGCAATACTATAGCCCCTATGTAAACCCTAATCACGTAATTTATTGCACTTCTCTTATCTGGTAGGTTTAGAAAAGATCGCCAAAATCTTTTGTTATATTCTTTAAGATCAGTAATTATCAATCCATTTTGTCCAGTAAAAAATCCAATGCAAAAAAAAACAAAAAAAGCAAAAAGTTTTATAAGATAATAAATAAACATAGAGTGGAGAACTCAAAAAGCCAAAATTTTTACCATTTTAAAGTATCCTTTTGTAATTTTTCTTAAATCAAATTTTTTTGGTACTATTTACTATTTACTATTACCATTACCATTACCATTACTATTACCACTACTATTAATCTTAATGATTATTATTATTTAAAAAAACACGAAGATTTTTCTTCCTAATTTGCTCAAGTAGATCCTACTAAAAAAGAGTATACATAGCAAATGTTTTGATGATCCTTGATCGAGAACTTTATGGGAATTTTATTTTGTATTACCATACACAGAAGTACAAGCTATTCCCAAATAGAAAGAAAATAGGAGCCAAAATTAAAAGAGTATTAAAAGAGTGTTAAAAGAGTGTTAAATAAAACTAACCCCTAACTTAACCCTAACCTTAAAAAATGCGCACACTCCATTTTTATTTTTTTGCCATTTTCTTATACTATACATATTTCATTTTAATCTGATTTCATTTTAATCTGCCACAATATGACCGATTAAAATGAAATCCAGATTAAAATGAATCGGATACGATCAATTCAGATTAAAATAAAATTGTATAAATAAAATCGGATTAAGATAAAATATAATATGGTGTGCGACAAATAAATACACTTTAAATAACAAACTGTATGAATGTGAACTTGCATTATTTACCGGTTATCCGGTCTATCCGGATATTCGTAAAGTTAAATAGTAATCTGTAGGGTTAAATGGTTAGCCGCAAGGTTATCCGGTTATCCGGTTATCCGTAGGGTTTATCCGGCTATCTGCCAAATAAAACTGACAGTTATCCGGATTTGGCTTTTTTAGTACAGGTACAGTAAAACGGGTAACTGGATATCCGGTGTTGTGGCCTTGGAAGAGACTTCCAGAACTCATATGCCAATTTAGCTACTGGGCCACAATCATTAAGGGTTCGGTGATTTATGAACAAATGTATTTTATTAATAATTTTTGGGAGAGCGAATTATATACATGTGCGTGTATAAGAAATTATATACAAGAAAATTAAGGGAAACAATGCTTAAAGAAAATAAACTAAAAAAAAACTAACTGTCCCTTCTCTTCATATAACGATCTTTTTATATCCCACCAGAATTACCCGTTTATCCAGAATGAGATAAGAGCTACGAATATTTACAAGAAATGTGGTAATGGGAATTTACTACACAGAAATGTAGTAATGGGGAAAATGAAGTAATGGTTCGCGGAAATGTAGTCACTGAATCGGGTAACGTACGATCATCAAAATGTAGTAATCGATGCGGGTAACCGATCGATCTCCAAATGTAATCATAATCTCGTGACTAACAGCCGTTCTAAAATCGATCCCTATCGGCATATAAAAAAAAAATTCGCCCAACATCGGATCCAAGCACTAGTTCACGATTTACCGATATTTTTTTATTTATTTACTTTGGTTATACAATATATCCTAAATTATACCAGCCGTTGCAGTTATGCACGAAATTCAGCCTACATTGTAGGCTGTGCATAACTGAACGGCCGGTATAATTTAGGATATATTGTATAACCAAAGTAAATAAATAAAAAAAAATATCGGTGACATCCAAACATTTTTTTAAAACCAAATGGAAAACGAAAAAATTACACGAATTGCCGATGCTTTCAATCAACTGAATTTCGATAGCAGTCAAAAATTGGACGATACGAATGATTCAAATAGAAATTATTTGCTCGGTTATTGTTACGAATATGGAATAGGAATTGAAAAGGATGAAAAAAAGCATTCACATGTTACCAAAAATCGGCAGATATGAATAATTCTAACGGAATATATCAAGTTGGAGTCGAAATCGATAAGTATAAAGCGTTTACATATTATCTGAAGTTTGCTGAGGCAGGTAATTTAATGGGAATTTGGAAAACTGCTTGGTGTTATTATTATGGAATTGGAGTAGAAAAAAATAATGATAAATGGAATGAATGGCTTAACAAGTAAATAATATAATTTTTATTTTTTATGATGTTTATAGTTTGTTTATTCATATTAAGTTTTTTTACACAATGTTAATTATTAGGGAGTAAGCAAAAATGCATTTATTGATCTATTTCAGTAATGTTAAACTCATAAATACGTATTTATTTATTGTTTATGTCATTTAGCCCGTAAGTATAAAGAACATTAACAGCAAAACAAGTTCATAAATACTTATTTACCATTACGTTTAAATTCATTTCATTCGCATTAATTACCTCATTCAGTGCGTGAGTATAAAGAACATTTATTAATCAATGGAATTAAAAACAGCAAAACAAGTTCACAAAACAAGTTCATAAATACTTATTTACCATTACGTTTAAATTTATTTCATTTTTATTCGTATTAATTTAGTCGGTAAATATAAAAATCATTTACATTCGATCTAAAGTTTAAAACCGCAGGTGCAAAATAAATCAATTATATATTATATTATATAAATTAGACAGTCCAAATATGGAAAATGTGCGCATTGTAATGAAGATAACACTAAACGCGCATGGTGTCTATCATGCGACCCTGACATAGCAACAAGGTGGACAAGTAGAAATAAGAAGGATATTGACGATTGCATAAAAACATTTCAACTTAGAGCCATGATGTATGAAGATGTGATTGAATGGATTCCATTTGATAGATTATCAGAAATTAAAAAAATCGGTAAAGGAGGATTTGGCTCTGTATATTCAGCAACCTGGTTGGATGGTATACGAAAAGTTGAAACAATTAAGAAGGACAGTGATAATGATATTTACAAAAGAGCGCGTGAACAATCCAGCACCGTCGCACTCAAGACATTGGCCGTCAGTTCTATGGAAAACAATAATGATTATTTAAAAGAAGTAAGCTAATTCATTGTTTTAATAATTTATCTAATAATTAATAAACTAATTTGTTGTTTAAATTTCAAGTTCAAAAGTCTTATGACATGTAAATTAAATGCTAATAAGCTCGCAATATATGGCATAACTCAAAATACAAAAACAAAAGAATACTTGATGGTATTTCAGTATGCTAATAATGGAAGTCTTTATAAATATTTAAGAAAAAATTTTTGTACACTTACCTGGCAGACTAAATTGCAAATACTTAAAGATATTTCTAAAGAATTAGATAATATCCACTACTATGCAGGATACATTCATGCTGATTTTCATAGTGGCAACATTTTGCAAGACCAACAAGCATATATTGCAGATTTAGGATTGTCTAGAAAGACTGATGAAAAAGTTTTAGAAGGAGATATTTGTGGAGTTATGCCTTACGTTGCACCAGAAGTTTTATCAGGTGAGCAGCAGTTTACACAAGCAGCTGATATTTATGGGTTTGGAGTTATTATGACAGAAATGACAAGTGGACAAAAACCTTTTGATGGTCATGAATTTGATACAAAACTTGCAGTCAAGATTTGCAAAGGATCACGTCCAGAGTTTGCATCCGGAACTCCTAAATGCTATATTGAATTGGCTGAGAGATGCATGAATTCTGATCCAAAAGAACGACCTAGTGCTTATGATATTCATGATAAAATTGATGATTGGCTTGATAAAATAGCTAGTCCAAATGATAATGAAATTAAAAAGCAATTTTTAGAAGCAAATAAAATTATTAAAACATTGCCAATATCAAAGCATCCTGATGAAATGTACACTAGCAAAATTATTAGTACAAAATTAATTTTGAAGGCAATTAAAGGTATTTTTTCAATTAATATATTAAAAGTATATTATTTTATTTTAGTTAAAAATAATATTTGTTTATTTAAATTTGCCTTAAGCTCAAGCTAATTCTGCTCAAATAAATCTTGATATTACTGAAATTTGAAAATCTGTATATTTAAATTAAATAGCTATTTGTTACTTTTTTTTGGCATTATTATTAGATTAGTATAATGTTTATAAAATTGATTTTATTAATATTTTTGTTACATTATATTGGTATAATTTATTATATTATTAATGAATAGGATTTAGGCCTAAAGACTACTGGTAGTACAGTTAGAAGAATAGGTTAAAAATCTATAAAAATATATATATAAATAATTTTTGTATACAAAAATCTGATTAATACTATAGTTTAGTTTGGCAGAATTTTTTTTAATATTAATAATAAACTTGTTTAAAAAAAATTCCTTTGTAACTGCTATTTTTTGTTGCTTCAAATGTACTACGTGTAGTACACTATAAATACTAAATTTTTTATAAATTTTTTAATAGAATTACAATAGTAAATTTAAATTTAAATTATATAAAAAATGTTTATAGCTACTATATTAAAAGTTTTATTATTAGTTATATTATAAAAAATATTATTTCTACTATAAAGGTTTGTAAGCTATTAGTTGAAAATCATTACTATTTTAGTATTTCATATAGGTTCTTTAGTTTTTTAACCATAATTTAAAAAAAATTTATTAAATAAATTTTGTTTAAATTTATCAGAAGTTGTTAAAAACAAACTTTTAATTCTAATTTATGAAGTTTATCAACATTTAAGCTAATATATTAAGAGTAATATAAGTTTAAAAATTTAAAAAATTAAACATAGTTTTTAATAGAAAATTTATAAGTAAAATTTACTAGTAAAACGACTAAAAATAGCCATGTTTCAAAGGTCTCTAAAAAATTTAAAAGACTATTTAAAGTTATAATATTTTTTTATATAATGCAACTTACCCAAAGTATATTGCAAAAATATTTTAATAGATTTTTTATTATTAAAATTAGTCAATAAAATGGTGTCACCATATAGTACAAAGTACTACTAGTAGTACACCTAAATCCTATCCATTAAAAAATAAATAAAGTTTTTTAAATAAAAAATTTTATTTTTTTTTGTATTAATTAAATTGCATTAATAAAAAAATTAGTTGTAATAGTTTGTAATAAAAAAAACTTAAAATATTTTATATTATTGCAATTTTGTAATTTGATTAGGGGCATGCTATTTATCATGTAATTTTTACCATGGATACATGGTCAGAGGTAGTGATCACGTCTATATATTATATTAATCAATTAGAATTAGATAAAGTGATCATACTATACATGGATAGGAGTAGCTACTAAGTAAAAATATCATGTAATAAATGGCACACCCCTTGGTAATTTGGCAAGTTGAAGCTGATAGATTAGCAAATTAAATTCTTGGTTTAGTTATTATAGTCAATTTTGATTATTAATTACATAAATATACAACTATATCATAAAGGTATATAAAATTTAAAATTTAAAAAATTAATTATATTTTAAAATTTTATTTAAAAAACTATTTTTTATATATTTATTTTTATTCTAATAATAAAAATTTAATTTTTGCTTTAATAAAAGTTGCTTTAATTTTTTTTAAAAAATAAGGCCTTGCTCATATTTTTATTAAGTAAGGGTGCTGATATTTATTACCTAATATCCATTTACTATAGAAGCTTACCCCACCTCCAGGTAATATTTTTGCCAAATTTAATTGGCTAAAATTTTTATATAAGGTAAGATTTGGCTTGATCCCACTCCTAAAATATTATTTAATAAATGTCAGCGCCCTAATTTATATAAATATTTATATAAAAATCTATACAAGTAGTTTAATAAATTTTGTAATTATATAAGAATATAATTAAAATAACCAGTGGTGATAATCACTACTCATTACACAATATCAGATCTACAGCATATAAGTATTTTTTTATTGTTTCTATTTCGCTATACTCCTTTATCAATTGCACAGCTAAGTAATTTTTTTTTTCTTTTTGTTTTTGTTTTATGTTTGTGCAGTATTAACTAACTATTCTTTCTAGGTAATGGGCCTTAGTCGGGATAGATAGTGATTGCATCTGGCATTTGGGTTATTGGAATATGTTTATCATTGAAGCTGAGCTTTTGTCGTGTTATATTTTTTGTGTTTGGGCATTTTGTTTGTTGTGGTACTAGTGTGCTTCACTGCAATATTGGTATGTTAAATGATATTTGGATTTAGTTTGTCATAGTGTGATTCATTGTACTAACATTTTCTTTTTTTTCTTCAGCTTACAGTTTCGTGTTTCTTTTTGTCAGGCAGTTTGGCATTGTGTTCTACAATTACCAACTAAGTATTTTTTTCATTTTACTGTTCTTTGTTTTAGTGTGTATTTGTGCAGTACAAACAATTCTTTTTCATTTTTAGGTTACAGTTTCAGGCTCTGTTGGTGGTTGGGCATTGAGCTTCTCAAGTATACATTTTATTCATACATTTCATTTACAATTTTATGTTTGTATAGTACTAACTAACTCTTTCTTTTTGGGTAATAGGTGTCATCCAGAATAGGTGACTGTTATTTCTTACATTTTGGTGCTGTTACTAGAATACGTTCATCATTGGTACTAACTTTTGTCATGTTATATTGGCATTTTGTTTATAGTTTTGGTGTCATGCTGGTGTGATTCACTATGTTGTAAGTATATAATATTGATTTTTTGTATTGTTTGGTTTTTATGATGTAGTTGGGATTTAATGGTTCTGAGAAATTTCTTTTAGGGTTAGGGTTCTAGTTATGATAGAGGTAAATTCATAAAGCATTTAGGAAAAAGGAGCAATGTGAAGGCAACAGCTAAAGCAAGCTATGCAGAATATGAGCAAAGCGAATTCTGTAAGTGTTGCTGAGCGTAAGTGAAGCAACTATAGATGCTAGTGAAATTAAATCAAAGCGGTTAAATGATTTCACTATTTCACCAATCACCAATTGGTAATGGTGAAACTGGTGTAACTAGTGAATTGGTGTAATTGGTGTAATTGGTGAATTGGTGAATTGGTGAATTGGTGAAATTGTGAATTGGTGAATTGGTAAATTGGTGGAATGGTAAAACAGCAAAATAGTAAAATAGAGAGTCTGGAATTATTTTAGCCTGAAATTCAGTTAGGTTTTTGTTCAAGTTTATATATTTTATGTTTTTACAGGCACACTTTGAAGTCAGAACTATTAACCGTTTATAGGATTGAGCAAATTCACCAATTTGCCAATTCACTATTTCACCAATTCACTGTTTCACCAATTCACCATTTCACTATTTCACCAACCATTTCATCAATTCAACAATTCACCAATTCACTAATTTCACCAATTTCACCAATTCACCAATTCACCAATTTCGCCAATTTTACCAATTTCACCAATTTCACCAATTTCACCAATTCACCAAAATAAAATTTTGGTGTAATTCTGGTGAAACTATTTCACCATTTCATCTGGTGAAATGGTTTAATTTCACCAGTATTTGCAAAGGCAACACAAACTGTACAGTATAAATATAGTGTTTGTAGCATGTTGTTTTACATCTTTTTATACAATAATAGCTAATATTTATAGTTAGTTCATTATGATAAAGTGCTAGTTACTCATTTTACATAAAGATTATATTTTAAATATTATACACAATTAGCAAATCAGGTATTTGTTTAAAAAAATAGTAATTATGATGTACGTGTATATATAAAATACAGTATGTACTGATTGTTATCATTGTGTGATTGATTATGTCAATAAATTAATTAAAAATTTTTGTTATACTGAAAGAGTGTGATGATCACTACTAGTTATAGTTAGAAATATTTATTATAATAAAGTATAAAAAGAAAAATAAAAAAACTTTACTGCCAAATTACAGTTTTGCTTTTGTACAAATCAAATGTAACTTTGCCAAAAACAAATATTTGCTAATTTTAAAATATATACAGGTGATATATTATTATAGACACTTTTTGAAAATTTATATTAAGCTAAAAAAACAAGATATAAAGCTAAGAATTGTTCAAAATAATCTTTAAATCTATATGGTTCACGTCATCTATATTTATCAAAAAATATAGATCATTCTAAAATTTTTATCAAATTTAGTTACATGTCTTGGTTATTATTGGTCAAAAATTCATGCTATCTAAGAAATATTTATATTTAGTCTGAAATTTGAAATTTTAATTAACTTTAACCTTTAATACTTTACAAAATAACAAATTACAAAAAAAATAAACCATAAATCTAAAAGAGTAGCATTGAATTTACTATTTTTATAGTTTATATTATTAATATCACTTAATTGACAATTTGTAAAAAAAAGGAGAATTTTATTAATAAAATACATAATACTTAAGGGTAGAGGGTATGTAGATTATTTTATTAATGAACTAGTTACTAAAAATTTTATATTTAATAATAAAGAAAATTTTATTAAGTAACCATATTAAATTTTTAAATAAAATTGTAGGGAATGTTTTTCTAATTCTAATGGTGGTTGAATCATTAAAATTGGCCCAGTAGAACCTAAGAATATAGTTGTTTTTATCTTCGCAACCCTATTTTACTTATTGTTTACATATGATTTGATTGGCCAATTTGTGATCACCCCCGCAAAATAGACCCTACCCTCACAAAAGGTGATACTATAAAAACTTTATCAAATTTTATTCAAAATTAATAAAATTTTTATGATATGTGTAATTTTTTATTACGATCAATTTTTACGATCGATTTTTACTTAGTACATAAATACAATTTATAGAAAAAAATTAACTTTTATATGTAGCAACTTTTAAATTCGCAGTAAAAATATTTTTGGTCGCTCGTTTATTAATAGAAATGATCTATATACTCTCTACCCTTAATATAAATTATATATAAAATACAAAAATCAGCATTCATGACTATGTAAAGTTAATTTTTTATTAAGTTAACATCTTGTAGACTTCTAATAAAAGTTGTAGAGTTAGTTTTTGTAATTCTAATAATAGCTAGATCAGTAAAATTAGTTAGGTAAATAAAAAGTTACAAGCAATTAAAATTCAAAAAATTTTATAAAACTATAGGAATTATAATTCCTGTATTAATATATTTTATTATGTTTTATTATAAAAATTTCCTCTAGTTAAAATTCTCCTTCTATCGCAAATTGTCAATTAAATTAAAAAACAAGATGCTATTTGAATTTATATGAATTTTCTTTGATATATATGACGTGAACAATAGCTTTTAAATAAAAAGAAGTTTGTATAATTCTATACAATAGTTTTTAAGTCAATTAAGATTAGGGCAGTGTCATTAATCATCTGATTATTTTTTATCAGAGGTCTACCCCCCTCCCTCTTCTTTAATATATATATAGTCAGGTTCTTATATATAATTTCAACTTTTTTTACCACCTCCCCCCTAAAAAATCACCTGATTTTTGTCACTCCTCTTATACAACTTTGTATAATGTTATATATGTACAAAACCAGTAATTTTTAAAATTAGTTATTATAATTGCTATATAAAAATATAAATTTGTTGTACCCATAACATGTCATACCCTAATTCTGACCAATCAAATCATACGATTTTGTAGACAAAAAAAATTTTTTTTTTTTTGGGTTTGACAACTGAGACCTTGCTCTTGTTTATTTAAATTTTATACTATTATACATAAAAGAACGAAAGGAAAACAATATTTATAAAATTAGTTAAAACAAAAAACTTAGACTGTACTACATCCTTCTGTTTGTATGTAGATTTTTATCTACGGCCAAAAGTTAGCTGGACATGACCAATTAGGTACACCCAGACTTTATAGATAAAAATTGTTAATATCATATGGTCCATCTGCCATCCAGAGACCAAAGGACCAAGAATATTAAACCCAAGTAAGTAGTCTAACGACCTGACTACTTTTAATATAATATTCTAGAAACTTCTTCTAGTGGTTTCCTTCGAGAACCTCATATATCATTCCACGTTACTTGTTTCCAAGCTACTCATGACAAACAATGTATCCAATATGGTAGGTGTCTTCCTAATTTGGATTAGTGTAAACACTATCGATTTTTTTGAGGGAGTACGCCAAAAAGCCCACTTTTGAAAATTCTTCAAACATCACCAATAACACCAAAAGTTATCGCTTGTACAAAGGAGAGTGAGTCTTCCTTTGTAGTCAAATTCAACAAAAAGCCACCCAGTACTTTTTCTTTCTTCTGGTGAGTGATAAACTCTAAACTTGTCAGCAGGTAGTCTATGAACTTTACCTCTAAACAACAAGCGCTAGTTGGTTTGGTGAGTGATAAACTCTAAGGCTACTAGCAGATACTCAATTAACTGTATCTCTAAATAGTAGCTGCCAGTTGATTTACATGTATTTCTAGATTTTTTCACTGTTTTCCTTGTAACTTCACTTTGGAATTTCTGTATGTATGTTGGTACAAGTGATCAGCAGTAAGAGTTATGGAAGATCTTAATTAATCAAAGCATTTGTAGACAAAAAATATTATTTTTTAAAAATTAAAAATTTTATTTAATAAAGTGTAAAATATATATAATAGTATGTTATATAATATAAAATTTTATTCTGACAACTTTTTCTAAAATAGGAGTAGAGGATATGTAGATTATTTCTATTAATAACATCTGCAAATTTTATATATAGATATATATCGATTACTAACTAGTAAGATATATATCGATACCTATCACCCCTGCCGATTACTATCGATAGTGATAGTAATCGATATATATCGATATATCGATTACTATCGATAGTGATAGTAATCAATATATATTGATATATCGATTACTATCACTATCGATAGTAATCAGCAGGGGTGATGGGTATCGATATATATTGATATATCAATTATAATTGATAGTGATAGTAATTGATATATATCGATATTAATCGATATATATCTGATATAATATCAATTAATAATTATTATATTCACATAATCATGCTTTTTGAATATTTTACAGGTTTTCGCAAGTTTTCGCAATTTAATTATAAATTTTTTTTATTTATTGTTATTATATAATATTTTAATTTATTAAATATACAATATTCACAAGTTTTCGCTATTTAATATAAA